>JAJOOR010018509.1:0-20182 GCA_036250505.1 Solanum acaule
TATTGAAAACCTTGCATTGAGTCGTTCATGTCCATAATTCGGCATGAACCATATTTTAAGAAGTCTTTTACAAACGTTTTAACTTTGTTTTAAGACTTAAGTTTTGAGTTCAGTAAAGAGTAAAGTTGAAGTTCTTTTCTTCAAAAGGTATATGGGGACTAAGTATTCCCAAAGAGATTTTAAATGTTTTCACATTTAAATAAGAATGGAAACTGAGATTTCCAATGAGCCTTCAGGCTAGTTTTCATAAAAGAGTAATCGCTTTCTAAATAAAGCAAGAGAAGAAACTTTGATTTCCAAGATAGCCTTTGAGCTAAGTTTTTGAGCACTAATCTCAAATAACAGAAGAAGTATGTTTTTAAACATAAAGAGCTAATATAATGTAATATTTTTAGGAGTAGTATTGAGCACCGATGGGGAAGAGTTCACACAACTATCAGCCCCCTTAAACCATGTAGCCATCATGGGTAGAAAAAGGGTCATACTTTTTAGATGAATCCTTTTCGCATAGACTAGTGGATCCACTTAGTAGTTCAGGTCCTATACCACGGCAATGTATAGGATGGCCCGAGCAGCGTGGGACTAATAACGTTGTATCATCACTATAGTTCTTAAGTGATGGTTGTCGGTTAGAGAAACTCCCACATCAGTAATTGCGTGGTTCCTCAAGGGGTTCTGCTTAATATGACGGGGGGTATGAGACTTCATTCATGCATTGCACAAGTAGACTTTGAGAGGGAGCATGGTATGTCTTTTATGATATTATGATTATGAGTTAAGATCATGTTTTAAACAATTTTCCTTTTTCTTTATATTGTACTTGTTTTAAACTGCTTTATAATGAAATGAGTTCAGTTAAGTATTCACGAGTTGAGTATCCAGAGTTGAGTATTTCAAGTCGAGTATCATATCTTTGAAGTTGAGTATCTTATCCTTGAGTACTTCTGAATTGAGTAAACTTGAGTAGTTTTGAGTATCCTTGAGTATTCCTTGAGTTGAGTAAGTAAGCTTGAGAAGGGGTAAGTATGTTTCCTTTTTATCAAGTTTCAAGCTTATGTTATGATTTAGAATTCCTCTTACACGTTCGTACATTCTACGTACTGAGCCATTTGGCTTGCATCTTCTCATGATGCAGACACAGGTATTTAGTATCATCAACAGGATCTTCGTTGATACATCCGAGAGTTAGAGTTAGCTATGGTGAGCCTTCTTGCTTCCGGAGGATTTCATTTACTTTTCATTTTAGTCAGGATGTCGTGGGTCTTTGTCACGCCCAAAACTCGAGGGGCACAATTGGCTCCTAATGCCAAAACTCAAGCCCGAGCCGACCCTGCTGAACCATTTGCTACTAGCGCATGGCAGCCACACGCAATCAAGAAAACAAACAAGTATATCTCGGCTTAAAACTAAGCCCTCGGCCGGCAAGGCCCTTATCAACTGATCTATAATAGAAATAGCTACTCCTAGCACAAAAGTCCTGATTGGGCCGTCGAGGCCACCACGATATCTATACCAAAACTAAAGGGAGGTATCTATCAATACAATACATCAAAGAGCTTACAAGCTTCAGCAAACCAACAACAAAGGCCAGTATGGCCATAACGTAGCAATACACCCCACACACTAGTATGCAAGCCTTTAAGAGTAGTAAAGATTAGCGGGATAGGGCCCAGCCTACCCATAAAGATATATACAACAAAAGGTAACAAACCTCCCAACTCTGGCAGCTCCGGCGGAAAGGGGCTAGCCAATCGGATAAAAGTCAATCTTGCTGCTGAGGAGGTTTACTCGATTGTCTGTCAGGACCTGCATGCATCAATTCAGCACCCCCAAGGCAATGGGGCGTCAATACAAAATAATGTACAGAGTATGAAAGACAATAGACTATGATGAGGTATCCTGATATACTGGAATAATCTGATAAATAAATCAATGATAAGATAAGTGTAATGACCTACTCCTAAATCTAAACTTATCAAAAATAATAAAACAACAACCTAACCAAGCCCCCATAAGCTCGTTAGGTACAAACAGCACACAAGACCACCTACTCAGGCCCCCATAAGCCCGAAAAGTACCAATCAACCTATATACCCCTATTGGTAGTCCCCTAATCCTGTAGGCAGTCACATAGCCTTCTTAGGCATTAATATAGCCACGTAGGAAGCACATAGCTCTCTTAGGCATCAACATAGCTTATAGACAACTCATTGCCCTCTTAGGCAACAACATGGCCCTGTAGGAAGCACATAGCCTTCTTAGACGTCAATATAGCCTTGTAGGCAACTCATAGCCCTTCTAGGCATCAATATAGCCCCGTAGGCAACTCTTAGCCCTTTTAGGCATCTATATAGCCTTGTAGGCAAAACATAGCCCTTTTAGGCATAGATCACATTTATGTAGCTAACCACAATTGCCCCAAGGGCAACAATAACAATCCAATCGCTAAAAGTGAGTAATTTAGTTATAAGCAACCTATACAAATGGACTCTAAGTCGTGTCCAACATAGGGACGCTACTAACTGAATAAGAATCTCGACAAGCGAGGATTATATCAACTCGAGCAGCCAACAATCAACAATCATGGCTATAAGTATATTTAGGATACCCAAATACATTGCTTCTAAGCTTTAAGAAAACATGCCGTAAGTAGAGAATAGCCTTAACATACCTTTTTCGCTGAATTCACGTGTCCTAATAACTTTAATCACAACCCCCCTTGATATTACAACAAGGCAGGATCATAATCAACACAAAAGAATAGAAGATACAATGAAAATCCGATGAAAGATATGTATTTCCGTCGCAAATTCCAATTTGTGACTTATCAAAGCTAGAGTCAATGAAAGAAGGGTCTTACCTTGAGTATAAGTTTGTAATACACCTCAAAACTTTAAAATATACCCAAACCTCTGCTCTCCACACACCAAAGTACGATATACTAGGAAATCGATAAAACAAATTATACTATGTTGACGAGCTCAACGCGTAGAACAAATTTTGTCAAGGACTTAAGTCACGAAAATCAGTAACTTGGCTTGTCCTAGAAGTGGGATTTGTAGGTTTTGTGAGTTTTCTGGTTCTTCACTAAGGAAAATGAAGGAAAAATGAAGAAAAGTCGAAGAATATGATATATATAAAGTTCCACCGACCTAGGGGACCCATCTCACCTGCCTGCTTACGCAGTCTTGCAAAAACGCAAATATCTCTCCATTTTGAAATCGTATAAAACAACGGGTTGATGCTTTGGAAACTAGACTTGTAGACCTTTGATTTCATAGGTTACAGGTACCATAAATCTTAATAGATTGGGAGAAAATGTCTGAGACATTTGACCCAAATTTCAGACAAATCTTTAAAAAGGAATTTACGGTAACTTTTGCCAACTTTAATTTTGCCACTTACCTAACTTCTAAACTTGAGATACAACACTTGAACACGTAAAATATCATATAAAATATCATTCTTAATTTATTACCCACCCTCCCGGTCTTTCCACGAATATACGAGTCAATTTATACGTTTCGAAAAGTTGGGGTGTTACATCCATCCACCCTTAGAAACATTCGTCCTCGAATGAAAAATCTAAGTCACGCGGTTCGGTCCTTAGTAGTTGCCAAAATTTAAGCAGTGTATCCTTTGTAGATGTCACTATCCAAGAACCTGAAATACAAAATTTCTAACCTAGGCGTCTCACATGATGACATGAATAGCTAATCATTATAGCTCCACCATAACAGTGCGAGCAGATATACAACGACAACCACAATAATAATAAGCAATAGTATATATATAAAAAAAATCAAATAGGTATCTTACCTTACTGCCCTAATATAAACTGATATGACATCATCCTAGGGTATGAAACAAGTGAGGATATTTGGACCTCATGCCATCCTCACCTTCCCAGGTCACCTCTTCTCTATTATTGTTTCTCCATAATACTTTAACCGAAGCCACCTCTTTGGTCCTCAATTTACGGACCTGTCGATCTAAAATGGCAACTGGAGCTTCCTCATAGGAAAACTCCTCTATGATCTGAACATCCTCAACTGGGACAACCCGAGAAGGGTCTCCTACGCACTTCCATAGCATCGATACATGGAAAACTGGATGAACAGATTTTATCCCCGAAGGCAATTCTAACTCATAAGCCACTCGTCCTACCCTTCGAAGGATCCGGTATGTCCGAATTAATCTTGGACTAAAATTTCCCTTTTTGCCAAATCGCATAACACCCTTCATAGGAGAGACTTTTAAGAATACCCAGTCATCGACATAAAACTCTAAGTCCCTTCATCGCACATTTAAGTATGACTTCTGTCGGCTTTGAGCTGTTAGCAACCTCTCCCGAGTGAGCTTAACTTGCTCCACTGTCTGTTGTACTAAGTCGGGTCCAATTAACCCTGACTCACCTACTTCGAACTATCCAATGGGGGATCTACATTTTCGCCCATACAAAGCCTCATAAGGTGCCATCCCGATGCTGGAATGATAACTATTATTGTATGCGAACTCTATAAGAGGCAAGTTGTCATCCCAACTTCCCTTGAAGTCTAGCGCGAACCCCCATAACATATCTTCGAGTGTCAAAATTGTGCGCTTAGCCTGGCC
The DNA here is from genome assembly GCA_036250505.1 of Solanum acaule. Classification (NCBI taxonomy): domain Eukaryota; kingdom Viridiplantae; phylum Streptophyta; class Magnoliopsida; order Solanales; family Solanaceae; genus Solanum; species Solanum acaule. Next base: position 4,615 of record JAJOOR010018509.1, read on the forward strand.
ATCTGTCTGAGGGTGAAAGGCTATACTAAGATTAACATGTGTCCCCAGTCCTTTCTGGAAGGACTTCTAGAAGTTGGCGGTGAATTGTGCTCATCTATCAGAGATAATAGATACTGGGACACCGTGTAGCCTAACAATCTCCCTAATATAGAGCCCTGCTTAGTCTTCGGTCGTAAAGTCCTGACTGGTAAGAAATGGGATGATTTTGTTAGTCTATCAACAATTACCCAAATAGAGTCGAACTTGCAACGCGATCGAGGTAACCCTGTAATAAAATCCATATTAATTGCTTGCCATTTCCACAAAGGAATGTCTATCTCCTGAACTAGCCCAGTGGGCTTTTGGTGCTCAACATTCACCTGTTGGCAGTTAGGACACTGTGCAACAAACTCAACAATGTCCTTCTTCATCCTGTGTCACCAACAGATCTCCTTAATATCATGGTATATTTTCGTCGAACCAAGGTGAATAGAATAACGTGAATAGTGTGCCTCTTCCATAATCCGATGCGGAAGCCCTGCAACATTCGGAAAACACAATCGACCACTATATCTAAGGACTTCATCTCCTCCTATATCAAATGCTAAAGTCTATTGATTCTGAGCCTTGGCTCTAAGCTGCTCTAAGCTAGGATCTTCTTGTTGCCGTGATTTTACTTCTACAACTACAGATGATACGGCTGTGTCCTGAATTGTTACCCCACTGTCTTCTACCTCTAACAATCTGACTCCCAAGCTAGCTAACTGATGAAGCTCTCGCGCTAGCTTACGCTTCTCAACATCTAAATATGATAAACTACCCATAGATCTTCGACTAAGGGCACCAACAACCACATTCGCCTTTCCTGGATGATATAAAATTTCCACGTCGTAGTCTTCCACTAACTCAAATTTCCACGTCGTAGTCTTCCACTAACTCAAGCCATCGACATTGTCGCAGATTTAATTCCTTCTGTCTAAAGATATATTGAAGGCTTTCATGATCTGTGAAGATGTCAACATGAACGCCATACAAATAGTGTCTCCAGATCTTTAGCGCATGCACAACTGTTGCCAACTCTAAATCGTGGGTCGGATAGTTCTTCTCATGCTTTCTGAACTGCCTTGAAGCATATGTGATAACCTTACCATGTTGCATTAGAACACATCCCAACCCAACACCAGAGGCATCACAATACACCGCATAGCCTTCTGAATCATCTGGCAATGTAAGAACTAGTGTTGACGTCAACCTGTCCTTTAGCTCCTGGAAACTATGCTCGCAAGCCTAAGTCCACTAGAACTTAGCTATTTTTTGAGTCAGATTTGTTAATGAGGCTGAAATTGAAGAAAACCCCTCTACAAAACTTTTGTAGTACCCAGCTAACCCTAAGAAACTACGAACCTCAGTCGGAGTCATGGGTCTGGGCCAAGTCTTTTCGGTCTCAATCTTTTGTGTATCAACTGCAATGCCTGCATCTGATACAATATGGCCTAAGAAAGCTACAGAGTCTAACCAGAACTCGCACTTAGAAAACTTTGCATAAAGTTCTCGGTCTCGAAGAACCTGAAGGACTGCTCACAGATGATTTGCATGCTCATCTTTTGAACGTGAATACACCAAAATATCATTAATAAATACAATCACAAACAAGTCTAGATACGACCTGGATATACTATTCATCATGTCCATGAACACTGCTGGGGCATTAGTTAATCCAAAAGACATTACCAAGAACTCAAAGTGTCCATATCTAGTTCTAAAAGTTGTCTTTGGAATGTCTTTCACTCGAACTTGTATCTAGTGTTACCCTGAACTTAAATCAATCTTTAAGAAACACTTAGCACCTTGTAACTGATCAAACAAGTCATCTATCCTCGGAAGGGGATACTTATTCTTTATAGTTTCCTTATTCAGCTGTCGATAATTGATACACATTCTTAGTGAGCCATTTTTCTTCCTTACGAACAACACTGGTGCACCCCATGGTGAAGCACTAGGCCTAATAAAACCTTTATCCAGCAAGTCTTTCAGCTGATCCTTCAACTCATTTAGCTCAGCAGGAGCCATTCTATAAGTAGAGATAGATATAGGTTGTGTACATGGTAGCATATCGATAGCAAAATCAATTTCCCGTTCTGGAGGGATACCAGGGAGTTCGTCTGGAAATACATCTAGAAACTCATTAATTTCCGGAATAGACTGAAGAGTCGGTGGTTCTGCATCTATATCATGAACGTGAACAAGATGATAAATACAACCCTTGGTAATCATCCTCCTTGCCTTAAGATAGGATATAAACCTACCTTTCGACATTGCTGTATCGCCTTTCCATTCCCAAACTGCCTCTCCTGGAAAGTGGAATCTAACAATCTTTGTCTGGCACTCAACATTAGCATAACAAGACTCTAACCAGTCCATACCCATAATGACGTCAAAATTGACCATCTCTAACTCTACGAGATCTACAGAGGTCTGACGGTCGATAATTTCTACCGTTTAACCTCGATAGACTCTCTTGGCAACAATAGACTCACCAACTGGTGTAGATAGAATAAAGGGTCGATCTAATGACTTTGCTACTATACATAAGCTCCCCACAATAAATGGAGTAACATAAGACAAAGTAGATCCAGGATCTATCAAAGCATAAACACAATGGGAGCAAACAATCAATGTACATGTCACAACATTTGTTGATGACTCTGAGACCTGTCGGCCATTTAATGAATATGTACGGTTCTGTCCACTACCATAACTAGATGCTCCTTCTCTTCCTCCGCCTCTACCTCTACGTGCTGAAGTCTGGGGTCCACGCCCTGTAGACTATGCTGATGAGGAGGAACCTACTGCTGACCTGGTCGACTGACCTATACCACCCTGACCTATGGTAGGGCGGTTTCTCCACCCATGCCCCTCATGTCCACAAAAATAACAACTTGTGAAACCCTGTCTGCACCTCCCGAAATGCATCATATTGCAAGTAGCGCAATGCAGTGGGGATGTCCTAGCCTGGCCTGAACCCCTCTGCTGCTGCGAGCCTGATGCTCGTGAACCCTCACCTGGGCCTTACTGTTCCTGACGATCAAATCTACTACCCTGGAACTACTGTGGTGGAGGTCTAGGTAGCCTAATAGAATATCGGGGTCTAGGACCACCCCAAAAATCTCCCTGCGAACCAGCGAGCCTAGCCCTTTTCTATCTCTCTCAACCCTCTCACTCGTATAATGTAGATGTCAGCGATCCTCTATGCCCCGTGCAAAGGCTAGAATCTGCGAGATATCCATATTATCATTTAGCACAGAGGTAGAACAAGCCTCGATATAGTCTGAGTCAAGCCCTCCCACAAATCTACGTACTCTATTATGCATCGTATCGAAAAATGCTGGTGCATATCTATCCAATGAATCAAATATCAGCCCATACTTTCGGACACTCATGCCACCCTATCGGAGGTTCAGAAACTGGTCCACCCGGCCATCCCTAATCTCTCGAGGTAAATAGTGATTTATGAAAGCTTCTGTAAAGCTATCCCAAGTGGGTAGAGATGTATCTTTTCCCATAGATCTCTCCCAACTTTCATACCACAATACTGCAACATCACGCAATCGAAATGCTGCTAACTCAACTGACTCAGTCGCTTAGGTATGCACGACTCTGAATATCCTATGAAGTTGATCAATAAAGTGCTGAGGGTCTTCTCTGCGATCTGTCCCTGTAAACTGTGGAGGATTCAAAGCAAGAAATTCACAAACTCTCGAACTTTCGGGCCCTTCAGAAGGTCCAGTAACATCTGGAGCAACAGGTTGGCGCTGTGCAACTACGAATTGTGTTAACATATATACTGCACTGTTGAAATCCTGAAAAGATGGAATATGAGGGACTAGAAGTGGTACTGCTGGTGGAGCCGGAAGACCTGTAGCCCTCAGAGGCTCCTGAAGCTATGGAGAAGCTATAGGGGGCTGAGAAGATGTCTCCCCCTGGGGCTCACAATGGGCTACCTCCACCTGTGGTACTTTGCCGGTACCCTCGCTTGCAGTTGTATCTAGCCCCTGGCTAGTTATGGTCTGTCTAGTGTCAGTCATCTCTATTTGCATACAAGTATCAATTATAAGCCAGAAACCTCAACCCTTAAGACACCGCTCTATAGCACGAGGTGAGCGAAAAAAGGATAGTCATTCTAACATGCTCGCTAGCTTCTTGCTTATCGGATGTGGTGCACAACACATTTATAAACAAGACTCTACTAGAAATGGCTTGCAGACTCCCTAGCATACGACGTTGCTCTGATACCAAGTTTTTCACGCCCCAAACTCAAGGGGAGCAACTAGCTTCTAATGCCAAAACTCAGGCCCGAGCCAACCCTGCCAAACCATTTGCTACTAGCGCATGGCAGCCACACGCAATCAAGAAAACAAACAAGTATATCACAGCTTAAAACTAAGCCCTCGGCCGACAAGGCCCCTCTCAACTGATCTATAAAAGAAACATCTACTCCCAGGAGATCATATAAATAAATACCCAACTAGCACAGAAGTCCTGATTGGGCCGTCGAGGCCACCATGATATCTATACCAAAACTAAAAGCAAGTATATATCAATACAATACATCAAACAACTCACAACCTTTAGCAAAGCAACAACATAGGCCAGTATGGCCATAACGCAGCTATACACCCCACACACTAGTCTGTAAGCCTCTAAGAGTAGTAAAGATTAGCGGGACAGGGCCCTAGCCTACCCATAAAGATATATCAACAAAAGGTAACCAACCTCCCAACTCTGGCAGCTCCGAAGGAAAGGGGCTAACCAAGTGGATAGAAGTCAATCCTGCTACTAAGGAGGTCTATTCGGTCATCTGTCAGGACCTGCATGCATGAATGCAGCGCCCCCAAGGAAATGGGGAGTCGGTACAAAATAATGTACAGAGTATGAAAGGCAATAGACTATGATGAGGTATCCTGATATACTGGAATAATCTGATACATAAATCATGGATAAGATAAGTGTACTGACCTGCTCCAAAATCTAAACCTATCAAAAATAATAAAACAACAACCTAACCAATCCCCCATAAGCTCGATAGGTACAAACAGAACATAAGACCACCTACTTAGGCCCCCATAACCCCAGAAGGTGCCAATCAACCTATATACCCCTATCGGTAGTCCCTAACCCTGTAGGCAGTCACATATCCCTTTTAGGCATTAATATAGCCCCATAGGCAGTACATAGCTCTCTTAGGCATCAACATAGCTTATAGACAACTCATAGCCCTCTTAGGTAACAACATGGCCCTGTAGGAAGCACATAGCCTTCTTAGGCGTCAATATAGCCCTGTAGGCAACTCATAGCCCTTCTAGGCATCAATATAGCCCCGTAGGAAAATCATAGCCCTTTTAGTCATCCATATAGCCCTGTAGGCAGAACTTAGCCCTTCTAGGTATAGATTACATTCATGCAGCTAACCAAAATTGCCCCAATGGCAACAGTAATAATCCAATTGCTAAAAGCGAGAAATTTAGTTATAAGCAACCTATACAAATAGCCTCTAAGTCGTGTCCAACATAGGGATGCTACAAACTGAATAAGAATCCTGACAAGGGAGGATTATATCAACTCGAGCAACCAATAATCAACAATCACGGGTACAAGTATATTTAGGATAACAACCCAAATACATTGCTTCTAAGCTTTAAGGAAACATGATGTAAGTAGGGAATAGCCTTAACATACCTTTTTCGCTAAATTCACGTTTCCTAATAACTTTAATCGCAACCCCCTTGATACTACAACAAGGCGGGATCATAATCAACACAAAAGAATAGAAGATACAACGAAAATCCGATAAAAGATATGTATTTCCGTCGCAAATTGTTATTTGTGACTTATCAAAGCTAGAGTCGATGAAAGAAGGGTCTTACCTTGATTACAAGTTTGTAATACACCTTAAAACTTTAAAATATGCCCAAACCCTGCTGTCCACACACCAAAGTACGATATGCTAGGAAATCGATAAAACAAATTATACCATGTTGACGAGCTCAACGCGTAGAACAACTTTTGTCAAGGAGTTAAGTCACGAAAATCAGTAACTTGGCTCGTCCTAGAAGTGGGTTTTGTATGTTTTGTGAGTTTTCTGGTTCTTCACTAAGGAAAATGAAGAAAAGTCGAAGAAGATGATATATATAAAGTTCCACCGACCTAGGGGACCCACCTCACCAGCCTGCTTGTGCAGTCTTGTGAAAACGCGAATATCTCTCCATTCTGAATTCATATGAACGAATAGGTTGATGCGTTGGAAACTAGATTCGTAGACCTTCGATTTCATAGTTTGCGGGGACCATAAATTTTAATAGATTGGGAGAAAACGTCTGAGACATTTGACCCAAATTTCAGACAAATCTTTAAAAAGGAATTTATGGTAACTTTCGCCAACTTTTATTTTACCACTTACCTAACTTCAAAACTTGAGATACAACACTTGAACACTTAAAACATCACATAACACATCATTCTTAATTTATTACCCGCCCTCCTGGTCTTTCCACGAAGATACGAGTCAATTTATATGTTTCAAAAAGTTGGGGTGTTACATCCATCCCCCCCTTAGAAACATTCTTCCTCGAATGAAAAATCTAAGTCATGCAGTTCAGTCCTTAGGAGTTGCCAAAATTTAGGCAGTGTATCCTTTGTAGATATCACTATCCATGAACCTGAAATGCAAAATTTCTAACCTAGGCGTCTCACATGATGACATAAATAGCTAAGCACTATAGCTTCATCATAACAGTGTAAGCAGATTTACAACGACAACCACAATAATAATAAGCAATATTTATATATATATATATATATATATATATAAAATCAAATAGGTATCTTACCTTACTGCCCTAATATAAACTGATATGACATCATCCTAGGGTATGAAACAAGTGAGGATATTTGGACCTCATGCCATCCTCACCTTCCCAGGTCACCTCTTCTCTATTCTTGTTTCTCCACAATACTTTAACCGAAGCCACCTCTTTGGTTCTCAATTTACGGACCTGCCGATCTAAAATGGCAACTGGAGTTTCCTCGTAGGACAACTCCTCTGTGATCTGAACATCCTCAACTAGGACAAACCGAGAAGGGTCTCCTACGCACTTCCGTAGCATCGATACATGGAAAACTGGCTGAACAGATTTTAGCCCCGAAGGAAATTCTAACTCATAAGTCACTCGTCCTACCTTTCGAAGGATCCGGTATGGCCCAATGAATCTTGGACTAAGCTTTCCCTTTTTGCCAAATCGCATAACACCCTTCATAGGCGAGACTTTTAAGAATACCAAGTCATTGACACAAAAATCTAAGTCCCTTCGTCGCACATCTGAGTATGACTTCTGTCGGCTTCGAGTTATTAGCAACCTCTCCCGAATGAGCTTAACTTGCTCCAATGTCTGTTGTACTTAGTCGGGTCCAATTAACCATGACTCACCTACCTCGAACCAAACATTGGGAGATCTACATTTTCGCCCATACAAAGCCTCATAGGTGCCATCCCGATGCTGGAATAATAACTATTATTGTATGCGAACTCTATAAGAGGCAAGTGGTCATCCCAACTTCCCTTAAAGTCTAGCGCGTATCCCCGTAACATATCTTCAAGGGTCAAAATTGTGCGCTCAGCCTGGCCATCTGTCTGAGGGTGAAAGGTTGTACTAAGATGAACTTGTGTCCCCAGTCCTTTCTGGAAGGACTTCCAGAAGTTGGCGGTGAATTGTGCTCCTCTATCAAAGATAATAGAAACTAGGACACCGTGTAGCCTAACAATCTCCCTAATATAGAGCCCTGCATTGTCTTCGGCAGTAAAAGTTGCCCTGACTGGTAAGAAGTGGGATGATTTTGTTTGTCTATCAACAATTACCCAAATAGAGTCGAACTTGCGACGCGACGAGGTAACCCTGTAATAAAATCCATATTAATTGCTTCCCACTTCCACAAAGGAATGGCTATCATCTGAACTAACCCAGCGGGCTTTTGGTGCTCAACCTTCACCTATTGGTAGTTAGGACACTATGCCACAAGCTCAGCAACGTCCTTCTTCATCCCGTGCCACCAATAGATCTCCTTAATATCATAGTACATTTTTATAGAACCAGGGTGAATAGAATAACGGGAATGGTGTGCCTCATCCATAATCCGATACGGAAGCCTTGCAACATTCGGAACACACAATCAACCGTTATATCCAAGGACTCCATCTCCTACTATATCAAATGCTAAAGTCTGGTTATTCTGAGCCTTGGCTCTGAGCTACTCTAAGCTAGTCCTGAATTGTTACCCCACTATCTTCTGCCTCTAACAATCTGACTCCCAAGCTAGCTAACTGATGAAGCTCTCGCGCTAGCACACGCTTCTCAACATCTAAATATGATAAACTACCCATAGATCTTCAACTGAGGGCATCAGCTACCACATTCGCCTTTCCTGGATGATATAAAAGGTCCACGTCGTAGTCTTTCAGTAACTCAAGCCATCGACGTTGTCATAGATTTAACTCCTTCTGTCTAAAGATATATTGAAGGCTTTTATGATCAGTGAAGATGTCAACATGAATGCCATACAAATAGTGTCTCCATATCTTTAGCACATGCACAACTGCAGCCAACTCTAAATCATGGGTCGGGTAGTTCTTCTCATGCTTTCTCAACTGCCTTGAAGCATATGTGATAACCTTACCATGTTGCATTAGAACACATCCCAACCCAACACCAGAAGCATCACGATACACCACATAACCTTCTGGCAATGCAAGAACTGGTGTTGATGTAAACTTGTCCTTCAGCTCTTGGAAACTATGCTCGCAAGACTAAGTCCACTGGACCTTAGCTCCTTTTTGAGTCAGATTCGTTAATGGGGCTGAAATTGAAGAAAACCCCCCTACAAACCTTCTGTAGTACCCAGCTAACCCTAAGAAACTACGAACCTCACTCAGAGTCATGGGTCTGGGCCAAGTCTTTACGGTCTCAATCTTTTGTGTATTAACCACAATGCCTGTATCTGATACAATATGGCCTAAGAAAGCTATAGAGACCAACCAGAACTCGCAGTTAGAAAACTTTGCATAAAGTTCTCGGTTTCAAAGAACCTGAAGGACCGCTCGTAGATGATTTGCATGCTTATCTTTTGAACGTGAATACACCAAAATATCATCAATAAATACAATCACAAACAAGTCTAGATACGACCTGAATATACTATTCATCAGGTCCATTAACACTGCTGGGGCATTAGTTAATCCAAAAGACATTACCAAGAACTCAAAGTGTCCATATCTAGTTCTAAAAGCTGTCTTTGAAACGTCTTTCTCCCGAACTTGTATCTAGTGGTACCCTGATCTTAAATAAATCTTTGAGAAACACTTAGCACCTTGTAACTGATCAAACAAGTCATTTATCCTCAAAAGGGGATACTTATTCTTTATAGTTGTCTTATTCAGCTGTCTGTAATCGATACACATTCATAATGAGCCATCTTTCTTCCTTACGAACAACACTGGTGCACCCCATGGTGAAGCACTAGGCCTAATAAAGCCTTTATCCAGCAAGTCTTTCAGCTAATCCTTCAACTCATTTAGCTCAGCAGGAGCCATTTTATAAGGAGGGATAGATATAGGTTGTGTACATGGTAGCATATCAATAGCAAAATCAATTTCCTGTTCTGGAGGGATACCAGGGAGTTCGTCTGGAAATACATCTAGAAACTCATTAACTACCGAAATAGACTGAAGAGTCGGTGGTTCTGCATCTATATCATGAACGTGAACAAGATGATAAATACAACACTTGGTAATCATCCTTCTTGCCTTAAGATATCAAATAAACCTACCTTTCAATGTTACTATATCACTTTTCCATTCCCAAACTACCTCTCCTGGAAAGTGGAATCTAACAATCTTTGTTCGGCACTCAACATTAACATAACAAGATGCTAACCATTCCATACCCATAATGACGTCGAAATCGACCATCTCTAACTCTACGAGATCTACAGAGGTCTGACGGTCGATAATTTCTACCGTGCAACCTCGATAGACTTTACTGGCAACAATAGACTCACCAACTGGTGTAGATACAATAAAGGGTCGATCTAATAACATTGCTACTATACATAATCTCCCCGCCATAAATGGAGTAACATAAGATAAAGTAGATCCAGGATCTATCAAAGAATAAACACGATGGGAGCAAACAATGAATGTACCTGTCACAACATCTGGATATGTACGGTTCTGTCCACTACCAGAACTAGATGCTCCCTCTCTTCCTCCACCTCTACCTCTACGTGCTGAAGTCTGGGGTCCAAGCCCTGTAGACTGTGCTGATGAGTAGGAAACTACTGCTGACCTGGTCGACTGACCTATACCACCCTGACCTATGGTAGGGCATTTTCTCCACCTATGCCCCTCCTGTCCAAAAGAATAACAACTTGTGGAACCCTGTCTCCACCTCCCGAAATGCATCCTACCACAAGTAGCGCAATGCAGCGGGGATGTCCAAGCCTGGCCTGAACCCCTCTGCTACTGCGAGCCTGATGCTCGTGAACCGTCACCTGGGCCTTACCGTTCCTGACGATCAAATCTACTACCCTGGAACTGCTGTGGTAGAGGTAGAGGTGGCCTAATAGAATATTGGGGTCTGGGACCACCCTAAAAATCTTCCTGCGAACCAGCGGGCCTAGCCCTCTTCTGTCTCTCTCTCCACCCTCTCACTCGTATACTGTAGATGTCAGCGATCCTCTATGCCTTGTGCAAAGGCCTGAATCCGCGAGATATCCATTTTATCATTTAGCACAGCGATATAATAAGCCTCAATATAGTCTAATTCAAGCCCTCCCACAAATCTACGAACCCTGTTATGCATCGTATCAACAAATGCTGGTGCATATCTATCCAATGAATCAAATATCAACCCACACTTTCGGACACTCTTGCCACACTGTCGGAGGTTCAGAAACTGGTTCACCCGGTCATCCCTAATCTCTCAAGGCAAATAGTGATCTAGAAAGTTTCTGTAAAGCTATCCCTAGTGGGTAGAGATGTGTCTTTTCCCTTAGATCTCTCCCAACTTTCATACCACAATACTGCAACTTCACGCAATTGAAATACTACTAACTCAACTGACTCAGTCGCTGAGGTATGCACGACTATGAAGATCCTATGAAGCTGATCAACAAAGTGCTGACGGTCTCCTCTGCGATCTATCCCTGTAAACTGTGGAGGATTCAAGGCAAGAAATTCATGAACTCTCGAACTTTCGGGCCCTTCAGAAGGTCCGGCAACATCTAGCGCAATTGGTTGGCACTGTGCAGCTACTAACTGTACTAACATATATACTACACTCTTGAAATCCTGATCAAATGGAATTGGAGGACCTAGAGGTGGTACTGCTAGTGGAGCTGGAAGACCTGTAGCCCTCAGAGGCTCCTCAACCTGTGGAGAAGCTATAGGGGGTTGAGAAGATGTCTCCCCCTGGGTCTCACCAATAGGCTACCTCTACCTGTAGTACCTTGCCGGTACCCTCACTTGCAGTTGTATCTAGCCCTTGGCTAGTTGTGTTCTGTCTAGTGTCAGTCATCTCTATCTGCATACAAGTATCAATTATAAGCCAGAAACCTCAACCCTTAAGACACCGCTCTATAGCACGAGGTGAGCAAAAGAAAGATAGTCATTCTAACATGCCCGGTAGCTTCTTGCTTATCGGATGTGGTGCATAACACATTTATAAACAACACTCTACTAGATATGGCTTGCAGAATCCCTAGCATACAATGTTACTCTGATACCAAGTTTGCCACGCCTCGGGGATCAACTGGTTCCTAATGCCAAAACTCAGGCCCGAGCTGACCTTGCTGAACCATTTGCTACTAGCGCATGGCAGCCACACGCAATCAAGAAAATAAACAAGTATATCTCGGCTTAAAATTAATTCCTCAGCCGGCAAGGCCCCTGTCAACTAATCTACAAAAGAAAGACCTACTCCCATGAGATCGTATAAATAAATACCCAAATTGCACAGGAGTGCTGATTGGGCCGTCGAGGATACCATGATATCTATACCAAAACTAAAAGCCAGTATATATCAATACAATACATCAAACAACTCACAAGCTTTAGCAAAGCAACAACATACACCCCACACACTAGTCTGCAAGCCTCTAAGAGTAGTAAAGATTAGCAGGACAGGGCCCCAGCCTACCCATAAAGATATATACAACAAAAGGTAACAAACCTCCCAACTCTGGCAGCTATGGAGAAAAGGGGCTAGCCAACCGGATAAAAGTCAATCCTGCTACTGAGGAAGTCTACTCGGTCTTATGTCAGGACCTGTATGCATGAATTTAGTGCCCTAAGGCAATGGGGAGTCGGTACAAAATAATGTACAGAGTATGAAAGGCAATAGACAATGATGAGGTATCCTGATATACTGGAATAATCTGATACATAAATCATGTATAAGATAAGTGTACTGACCTGCTCATAAATCTAAAATTATCATAAATAATAAAACAACAACCTAACCAATCCCCCATAAGCTCGGTAGGTACAAACAGAACACAAGACCACCTACTCAGGCCCTCATAAGCCCGGAAGGTGCCAATCAACCTATATACCCCTATCGGTAGTCCCCTAACCCCGTAGGCAATCACATAGCCCTCTTAGGCATTAATATAGCCCCGTAGGCAGCACATAGCTCTCTTAGGCATCAACATAGCTTATAGACAACTCATAGCCCTCTTAGACAGCAACATGGCCCTGTAGGAAGCACATAACCTTCTTAGGCATCAATATAGCCCTTCTAGGCATCAATATATCCCGTAGGCAACTCTTAGCCCTTTTAGGCATCCATATAGCCCTGTAGGCAGAACATAGCCCTTCTAGGCATAGATCACATTCCTGCAGCTAACCACAATAGCCCCAAAGGCAACAATAACAATCCAATCGCTAAAAGCGAGCAATTTAGTTATAAGCAACCTATACAAATGGCCTCTAAGTCATGTCCAACATAGGGACGCTACTAACTGAATAAGAATCCCGACAATGGAGGATTATATCAACTCGAGCAGCCAACAATCAACAATCACGGCTATAAGTATATCAAGGATAACAACCCAAATACATTGCTTCTAAGCTTTAAGGAAACATGTCGTAAATAGGGAATAGCCTTAACATACCTTTTTCACTGAATTCACATGTCCTAATAAATTTAATCACAACCCCACTTGAAACTACAAAAAGGAAGGATCATAATCAACACAAAATAATAGAGGATACAACGAAAATCCGATAAAAGATATGTATTTCTGTCGCAAATTGCTATTTGTGACTTATCAAAGCTAGAGTCGATGAAAGAAGGGTCTTACCTTGATTATAAGTTTGTAATACACCTCAAAACTTTAAAATATGCCCAAACCCCCGTTGTCCATACACCAAAGTACGATATGTTAGGAAATCGATAAAACAAATTATACCATGTTGACGAGCTCAAAGCGTAGAACAACTTTTGTCAAGGACTTAACACACAAAAATCAGTAACTTGGCTCGTCCTAGAAGTGGGTTTTGTAGGTTTTGTGAGTTTTCTGGTTCTTCACTTAGGAAAATGAAGAAAAGTTGAAGAAGATGATTTATATAAAGTTCCATCGACCTAGGGGACCCACCTCACCTACCTGCTTGCGCAGTCTTGCAAAAATGCAACTATCTCTCCATTCTGAAGTTATATGAACGAACGGGTTGATGCGTTAGAAACTAGACTCATAGACCTTCGATTTTAGAGGTCGCGAGGACCATAAATCTTAATATATTGGGAGAAAACATCCGAGACATTTGACCCAAATTTCAGACAAATCTTTAAAAAGGAATTTACGGTAACTTTCACCAACTTTTATTCTGCCATTTACCTAACTTCAAAACTTGAGATACAACACTTGAAAACTTAAAATATCATATAACACATCATTCTTAATTTATTACCCACCCTCCTGGTCTTTCCACAAAGATACGAGTCAATTTATACGTTTCGAAAAGTCGGGGGGGGGGGGGGGTGTAGGCTTGTCCCGACTTCCATTTTTTCAGTTAGAGGCTTCATAGATAGTCAGTATAGTTGAGAAGTCTGTATTATTCATTTATTTTAATAAATGATTTAAAGACTTAGGTTGCCTATTTTATGGCGAGTGGAATATATTATTTTTATTCTAAGTTGTTCATTTGAGTTAAAGTTTTGAAAAGTCGGGTTACTGAATTTTATTTCAGTTTTTAAGCTTTGTATGCTTGAATCAGTTTTCTGCTTGTAGTCAGCCAAGATGAGGGTTCGCTTGGGGACCAGCAATGGTTCTCGAGTGCCGGCCACGTCCAGGGTGTAGGCTCGGGTCGTGACAAACTTGGTATCAGAGAACAGAGTTTAAGTATCCTAGGGTTTCTATGAAGCTGTGTCAGTAGGTTCTTGTTTATGGTTGTGAGGGCCCCACTTCTATAAATAAGGGATTGCAGTCATTTAAGAAAAGTTTCCCTTCTTTCATACTCTTAATCGTGCAATAGAGCTATGTCATAGAGACTTATTCTAACTCGTGCGTTTCTCAGAATCATTCGACTATCCATCATACTAGAGGTGGTTGAAAAATTGAGTTAGTCCTTAGTGGATGAGTTGGTCTTAACAAGAGTCTTGAGAAAGTCATGAGACTCCAGATAGGCTTAAGAGAAGTCCAAGAGTAAGTTAAGTGTTCAGTTTCAGAGGAATACACCCATACTCATTTGAATCGTGTGTTTGAGCTAAAAGTGAGTTGTACTATTTTCCTTAAGCCTCATTTCAGCTGAGATCCTTTTGAGGCAGTATGTTTAGAGCTTGGGTAGCATTTTCACTCTGAAGGGTAACATGAGTTATGAGATCATGAGCAATAGTAGTGAAAGAGCCCAGAGTTAGAGGAAAGTATGTAGAGGTTTAGTAATCTAAGTAAGGGAGATGGCGTTGTGACAAGCTATGTTACTATAGTCATGTACCTAGTAAGTTAGTAATGAGGAGTTTTCCCTTATGGGTAGACTAAGAAGTGATGAGTTGTGAAGATTCCATCATAGGAGGTAGAGTGTGTTGTAGCTAGAAAAGAGTTGGTGATGAAGTGGCATTATGTAGGAAATGACTAAGTGTAAGTGGTGAATAGAAAAGTAGAGTATTCATGAGGTTATAGATCTAATCTAGGCTTATGATTTTGAGGGAGAGCCCATAATATTCAAAGTGTAATAGAACTAATTAGGCATTGATATATAGTGAATGAGTGAATAGTACTTATGTTGCGAAAGCGAAGGTGATAGTAATTGTAAGTATGAAGACTAAGAGGTGACGATTGACTATTTGTCATAAGGTCCTAGTGGACGAGTGCTTCTTAATTTGTATCTAGTAGTTGTAAGTTAGTATAGTAAGCGAGCAATCATATTAATATTCAGGTTTAGTCATAAACATTAAGCTTGAATTTGAGATGAGTGTCATGATAAAAGGAATGGCAACATGAGGGTGATGATGTTAGTCTTAAGATTTGATCTAGAAGACTTGAA
>JAJOOR010018510.1:0-23102 GCA_036250505.1 Solanum acaule
GAAACATTATATATGCTATAGTATCCAATAAGAGAAAAGTGCATAGTCAACAACGGAGACAATAACATCAAGAAAGTAAAGTGAGAGGTGAAACTCAGTAAACGACACAAGACTATACGATCACAGACAAGAACTACAAGATCAAGAAGGAGAGGAGAGTAAATACTGAAATAGTAAGAGAAAACGGGGGAGTGAATTACAAGGTATGAAATACAACTTTCACCAACAAAGTTAAAGTGTAGGTAGAAAATCAACTGAGTTATTGAGATTCCTATATTGAATTAGTAAATGAAGTGAACTTGTTACAAAAAAAAAAAAAAAAATTTGCCGTGACTAAGTTGCTCCCATATGCACACGCAAGTGCACGTGGTCGCAGAAGCAATAAATGACTCTTTTAGAATCGAATTGTCGAACCCAAATGACTTACGATCAATTTATATTAATTATATTAATCCCACAATTTAAAAAAAGTGTCTTCAAGAACTTGTGTTTTCTACGTTACTACTGAGAATAATTCAATTATAAAAATAACTAATAACAACAACTTCAATTTTGGTAATTTAAACAATTGAGGGACAATTCCAGGGTTACAACATGCTTAAGGTTTCATGCAATGGCGAATCTAAAGGTAAAAAATAGGGCACCAGAACTCGTGGTCTTTTCATAAAATTAGATATTTTATGTATATATTTTCTAAAATTTGTATATTATTATATTCTAGCACCCGTACTATAAGAAGTCTATCTGGTCCACGTGGTTAAATGTTGAGCTTTTGACCTTGAGCATGAAGAATCAATTCTCACTTGATACATTTTTCTTGGTGAATTCATGTTCGGATCAATTCTCACTTAATACATATTTATGGGTTCACCCATGTTTGAAAAATCATAGATTCACCTCTGGTTTCTTGTATCACATCTCATGCATGAATTAACTACGGTTATCAAATTACTCATTTACAGGATTGAATTTACGACCAAAATCTCTCGACCTCTAATCGCATACTCCAATTGAGTGTCTAACTACATCATTGAGCAGGGATAGATATGCCCAATTGGCGAGCATTTATATTTCATCCTATTTTGTAACCAAGTTCAGTGTTCACTCGGGTATCAATCTTAAACACGAATCAAAACAGGTGATATGCAAGAAAGATCGAGATTTTTTTATTCTTTGGTGTATCTACCTCTCCGTCTCTCGAGTTCAAGAATAGACAATATATTTATCTCAATGGTGGTCAGTCATGAAATACTAAAATAAGAATACAAAAGTAATTTAAGCGATAACCAAAATTAATTAATAACAATCGATGTTCAACAATTACCCGTAATTACATCCCCAAAACAAAGGATTTTAGCCACTAATAATATTCAAAAACTTGAAGACAATTATTTTCATGAAATTCACAATTAAAGAAAGAGTAGAGAATTGAAACCTAAGATGAATTGTTAATATTTTGCTCTTGCACACGAAAAAGAAGAAGCATCCCTAGGATCCTATTTATAAAGTTTAGGAAAATAATTCCCACTTCTAATCTAATTTGGAATTCTCCTTCAACTAAACTTCACCAGGAATGTCGAAGTTGGGCTGGGGCAGCACACCAGTATTGCGCCAAGAGATACCTTCAGTAGTTCACAGCCTGGTGGTGCGACGCGCTACCAGTGCGCCTGACAAGTGCTTTAGAGTTGAGGCCTTGTCATTGCACTTGTTCTCTTTGCTCCTATTGCCTCCTAATTAGCTTGTATTCTTTTAGAATCACTACATATGCTAATCATGTAGGTTAGTGTGCATTCATCGCAATACTAAATGAAAACATATCAGTTAGAATTGGAAATACTCTCAAAACATAAGGTAAATACGAACAAATTATAGTAATTGACATATAAATATGCCCAAGATCACCACCCCACACTTAAAACTTTGTTCGTCCTCGAACAATCGCTAAACTATCAACTCATTATTACTACATTTGGACTTATCTACCCACATTAAAATCAAACAAACACATTCAATCATGCTTTTGTAATTCATACTTTATGCGACAATCAACAATTTAGTTCACCATGTTAGTTAACCAATCAACACCACATAGCCTCAATGAATGACTCTTCACGAATTTTCCAGACCAATATAATCATATAAGAACACCCTGAAAATATAATTCACCCAAATGTGAGTCATGAATGTCCTCACAATTTTTAGTACATCCTTTCACTCATCATATTTGTACATTGTATTTCTAAACAACGCCTATTTTTCAAAGTTTAACTCTCACAAATGATGTTCTTATATGTTCTAACATATCATAGGCTTGCCCTTAGTGTACTTTTACTTTCACAAAGCATTTATCATGAAATCAAGAGGACTTAATTTGATTGTAATGTAGGTTTAAGGCAAGAAAGGATACATTTAGAATATAATTAATGACTATACATCATCAATGCACTTGTGTTATTTTTCGGACATCTTCAACCACTTCTCTTTTGTTTGGTACACACCTCGTAAATATCCTTCAATTCATTTTTCAACCTTTGCCCTTTTGTTTATTTAAGCACTTGTTTCTTACTCAAACATATTTTTTTTATGTATACATGTGCTTTTGCAATTTATAATCATGGGCCATTTTCACCTCTCTTTTTTAATTTCACTACAAAAAAATTTTCACCTACTTCACTTCTACCATTATATTGCCATTTTACTTCTTGACATAGTTTATTAAGGATCAACTTTTGGATCAAACAAAATCATGGCATCAATAAAAAAATTTAACTCAATATGTGGTTAATAAAAAGAAGGCTAAAAGGCTCAATGGGGCTTTACTAAGGATAATTCAGTTGGAAGCACACAAGAGAGTTAAAATTGGCTATTCAAAGAAATGTCTCAATCCTATTCCATAATCTATACAAATTACTTCTTAAGCACATATGGGGAAAGTTCCACATGTCATTCAATGCAAGAACTAAGAAAATACTCACCACACATGGCATCATGACATACACATAAGGATATAATCAACCTCGCATGATCCTACAAATCACATTGCGATATTTTCCACACAATTAAGCTCATCTTTATCAATTTAGAGTCAAAATGAAGAACCTAATGTGTGTCTTAAAGTTACAAATTTCATTATAGCTGCATATACAAGTGTGAACTACCCATGACGTCTGCTTACACATTAAGCAAGATTTCAGAGTAGCAAAAGTTTGGTTTCACATTCTACCACTCCTAGTGACTAATTTTCCCTTAAGGCAGTCGTCATCCATCCATCATTGGAAACTATCACTTCTATGATAACTCTATGACTCGACACAATTAAACAAAATAAACTAGTCATAGTCAGTTAGAAGGGACCATTCTCAGAAAAAGAACTGAAAAACAAAAATCGAGGAATCCACCTAAAAAATTAAAAGACTCGATAAACTAGTAAAATATATACATGGAAGTTCATCTTTCACCCCAAACTTAATCAAATCACTGTCTCCGGTGTACAAATTAAAACAAAGTAAAGAGTGAAAGAGAAACTACCTTAGGTCTCTAGGCTTCATCATCATCACCATCACCATCATGACCACCGGCCACATCAGAGGCCCTATTAATTGCCATAATTGTAGTATCATCCTCATCAAGCTCATCATCTACCTTGGCCTCATCATCATGCAATGGCTCTTGAAAAGTCAGGCCCATTCTACACATGTACATCGAACTATCCCTCAGTAAATAGCGCTCGACCAACTCCTCCATCTCAACATCAGTAACAGGGAAACCATTAATAAGAAGATGCAACTCCACCATACCAAGCATACGGCCCATCCAGCTGTCATCCCTTTCCTACCAGTCCACATAAGATAAAATAGACCCATGTGACATGTCTTCAACATTTGTTTTCGTCATATCTACAATATTGCAAACCAAACAAGCGGCCCTATGTGGGAAATAGTCATGGACCTCCTCCTCAACACCCTCTTACCTAAGGAATCGTGTCACCAAGCTCCCATAACAAAACCTCTACCTATTATTATTTTGGAATTTCATTATATTTTATCTCAGCACTAACCCAAATTAACAGGCATACCTCTCATCAACATGTAAACTAACACAACCTGATCCCTAGTGACCTTAGACGTGCGTTTGCACGACAATAAGTCACTACTTACAATTTTCAACCACACCCTAGCTTCTAGATTCAAAAGAGCATAATAAAGGGTTTCGTGTCTACCTATATCCTTACTCCTATCCCACCTGGCAGTGGAGGTCACCCCAGACAAAATGTGATGGATATGTCTATATGGGGGTCATTTTTTAGCCTATTGTGCTCAGTAGATTCCAATGGGGGGTTCCCAAAAATATATTAAGCGCTTTAGTAGAGAACCAAATAGTCTCACCCCTCACCTCAATAATATTGCTATATCATTGCTCCGTAATCTATTTGGCATAGAATTCATGGACAAGGGTGAGATTACACTCACATGATCCTCAAAAATATATTGCAGCCCAAGATTGTACATGTCACGACCCAGGGGTACCCCCTAGATGTAACATGACGTATAGAACCCCGAAGGACTCCATACAAGCAACTTAGTCCTCATAACATAAGTAGTAGAACAATAAAGAGTAAAAAACAACATTTAAGTCCAAAACATCTTTATAGAAAAGCGAAAGTCTAAGTCATGTCTCAACATAGCCATCTATTACAATCGAATGAAAGTGGGCCTATTCCATACATCATGTTCAAAAAGGAAATACGAAAGTGAAACTACAACAATAAAACTCCATCCTCGAAGCATGAGGACTCACCAAGCTCGGAAGGAGATCAAAATCCAAGCTCTAGTAACTAGAATGGAAACCCTGCATGTCGGACTCTACATTTGGGGAAAATGTAGGCAAGAGTATGCGTTAGTACAAAAATGCACTAAGTATGATAACTATGCATAAAAACATTTAAAACATGCTAAGAGGGACATTTCATTTCATGACATGCAATTTGCCAAGTTTACACGTCATAATAGAAATAGTTGGAAAACATAGTAATATCATCATGGTCAATGCAAAATAAATCATCTTTAAGTCTTTGAAGACGTACAAGATACTTTCTTAAGTAACATTAGTTCATTAGCCAACTTGTTGTGGGAGAATCAGCCTTAACCAACACAAAGATCATGTGAGCTAAAACATGATCACCGGTGTCTCCCACACCGAAAAGGGTTGTTCTACTTTCCTAAGGTAGAACCATGAACATCTAGCTTAAGTGGATCAACTAGCTAATTAACCAATGGGGAGCATAGTTATGGGATGAGGAGATTGGTACTAGAAACCCAGCCTCTACTCATGGGTGAGCTTCCATCTCATGAAACTTCTTTTAGAAACCCGGCCTCTACTCATGGGAGAGCTTCCATATCAATGTCAATATCCACTCGATACTAAGCATAATTTCCCTGGAATAGTATTTTCTTATTTATTCTCATTATCCATGGAAATGCATGTCATTTTGCCAATCTAACTAGTTCATTAGCATAACTCTTATTCATTGATTCAATTGGGTGAGAATAACATTTCAACCTACGAATCCTTTCTATCTGAGAAAACCTTTCATATCATGATTGTAAGTTTTTTTATGAGAATGTCCTTTCAACAACACAACAACAACATTGGCACTTTACTCTCAAAGCACCCTTAAAGCATTTACATAGGTTTCATAAGATCATGCATAAACTCATACTTTGCCTTTACAAGGATCAAAGCCACTTTCAATCACCAAATCTAGAATTCTAGCATTAGATAGGGATTTTATCATAAATTCAAGTAATTCTATAACTTCATGCTTTAGATCATACAACTCATCTTTCATAATCAACAACCAAACTCAATGAGATCATAATTTGGAAAACATGGGGGTTTGTATGGGTTGATAGGGGAGACATCAAAAAAGCATTGTAAATCATCAATTCATGCACATTTAAACATAATTAAATCATTAAGATCAATAATCAAAAGAATTCATGATGTTTGAGGAAAACCCTAGCTAATTGGGGAATCCTACCATTTGAAATAGAGGAGTTTGGGGACTCCATGGGTGGAAAGAACCCATAGATGAAAGCTATCATACCTCAAGTCCAATTGCGTATCTTCAATGGAGAATTTGGATCCTTAGCTTGCAACCCTTTGTGAAATCTTCTTCTTCTTCTTCAAGTTCCAAGAGAGAGGATATTTGGAGGAGATTTGATTTCTTTTGGGAAGTTTGGAAGAATGAACTAAATGGGTCTAATTTTGGGGTAAAAAGGCTTATATAGGTGGTCTAGATGTAGGAAAAATGACACCACTTCAATTTAATTAAAATCAGAAAAGACACTTAAACCCCTAAAATAACTGCTGATTGGTGAACCACGGAACCCCGATCGACGGATTGTCGATCGACTCACAGTCCGTCCTAGTCAACCGTGGTTCCACGTCTGGGACTTGAATTCTTGGGCCTCAACCACGGTCTGTGGTCTGACCGACGAACCTTTGGTCAAGCCGTGTCTGGAGGTACCTAATTGACCAAAGGTGGCCAATCCATGGACCCTCCCTATGGTCCGTGGCTCGGTCCACGGGTCGTGGGTGGCCGGGCGTGGATGATAACTGCAGTGTCCCAAAAGCTGCTATTGCTCCTTGTTTCGAATCTGGGGTGTTACATTATCTCCCCCTTGGGACCGTCCCATTCATCCTTGAATGAGGTTTAGAGTGGTTCTAAAAGAGTAGGAGAGGAACTAACAGCCCAACCTATGATTTAATGCAATCAATCAAGGGGGAACTATCGACTCCAAGCTAGGACGTTCTCAAAACATCAAAAGAGGGGTGAACTAATTCTATCAGCCCATTATGCATGAAATGCACATAATTAAGGAGAAAACATCAAATCCAAACTCATCATACTCAAATATATCATAAGAAAGTAGGAACTACATCTAACAACCCAATATGCATGAAAATTCAAAATTTCTCATATCTAAGGAGGAACTTCCTTTTCCAAACTAAAATCATGCTCAACACAATCTCATAGAGCCTTTATGCAACTCATTCTCAAGAGCATAACAAATGTATGTTCAACTATCATCTCATGAATTCTATAGGCAACTAATATTCAATGCACAACAACATGAGGAAAGTAAGTCATATAAGCCATTTCTTTCAAAACATAGGGTTTTACATAAACATGCATATTCATAAGGAAATCATGGAAACACATAAATCACACATGCTTCCCAACGTATAAAACAACTCAAGAGGAACTCATTACCTCAAACTATAGTAGGAGTAGAAGGAAAGAGACGAGGATATTTAGACTTCATATCGCCCTCGGCCTCCCAATTAGCACCCTAAATTAAATGATTCCTCCATAGCACCTTCACGGAGGCAACTTCCTTGTTTCTCAACTTTTTGACTTGCCGGTCCAAGATCTCAACCTACACTTCCTCATAAGAGAGACTTCCATCAATCCCAATCCTTCTAGGGGAATTATGGATGTCGGATCTCCAACACACTTCTTAAGCATAGAGACATGGAAAACCGAATGCGCACTTGCCAACTAATTTGGCAACTCAAGTTCATAAGCAACCTTCCCAACACGTCTCAAAATTTGATATGGGCCTACATACCGGGGACTAAGTTTTCCTTTCTTGCCAAACCTCATCACACCCTTCATGGGTGAGATTTTTAGATAGATCCAATCACTAACCTCAATTTCTAGGTCCCTTCTTCTCACATCGGCATAAGACTTTTGTCTACTTTGAGCTGTCCTCAACCTCTCTCTAATGAGTTGGACCTTTTCAATGGCCTCATAAACCAATTCGGGACCTAATAGGGCAACTTCACCTACTTCAAACCAACCAATGGGAGACCTACATCTCCTACCATACAAGGCTTCAAAGGGAGCCATACCGATACTTGAGTGATAGCTATTATTGTAGGCAAACTCTATCAATGGCAAGTAGTCATCCCAATTACCCTTGAAGTCTATTTCACATGCCCTTAACATATCTTCCAATAATTGGATGGCACGCTCAACTTGCCTATCGGTTTGGGATCACTACTAGAAATTTGATATACAACAGTTGAGTTACCGTTGCAATAGGCTACTATACCGTCGCATTAGCTCTTACCATATGGTTTAGACAACCGCTACAACAGATCGCGTAGCATTAGCTCTAAAGCCCCGATTTTTTTCGACGGTTTATATGACCGTGGCAATAGGAACCCCTATTGCGTCTGTTTACACCTTAAGTATTAGGCAACATTTAGTAATCTATTGGGACAGTTGTGAACCCTCACAATAGACATTTATGCAACAATTATTTACATGCTATGGCTACATTTTTCTCTTTTTAATTTACAAGCATTTCAGTTAATTAAGACGGTTTTTATATGATAATGCAATAGTTCTAAGCTACTACAACTATTACTCCATGGCTATTGCTATAGTTATTATAGGTTAATGCACAATTCTTTTCTTATTGCAATAGTTACTATTAGGCTTATGCTACATTTATTATTAGGCTTTTGCAATAGATACTATTGATCTACTGCCACTAATATTATGAAGCTACTAAAACAATATTATTATAGAACATAAAATACACAATTTGATCACAAAAAGGAACTCTTCATTACCATGATTTCAATCCAAGATCAAAGAGGTTAGTAATATCAACATATATAATAGCAAAATATACAAATATTTTTTTACTGTTCAAAAAGGGTGAAACACACCACAATTTTCAATGTTCATCAAAATCAAAAGATTTCTAGAACATAGACGATTAAAGTTAATTAACATCAATCCAATCAGGTCCTAGGTCAGGTCTTCAGTACTGCTTTCATCTCCTTATTCAATTTCATCACCTATAAAATACAAAATAATTTAGCAATGTTTACAGTAAGTTATGATAGTGAAAGATGTGAAAGTTGAAAGTCAGTCATTCACAATGGTTGTGCCTTTGTTGATTGACATTTGAATAGCCAAGACTTATTCAACAAACAAGACACATAATTTAGTCAAATTGATCAACAATATTTCAGCCAACTCACACACTAAATAAAGCTACATTTATGTGATTAAAAAAAATGATAAATCAGTAATAATACACAATTTGGAGATTAACTTTCTTATTGGGAATGTGTAACAATATTACGTGCGAATTGTACTCAACCAATTAAACTATTTCTTGAAGGAAATAACATGACAAATAGGTTCTACAAGGTGCAGAACTTACAATAGGTAACTGCCAGAAGACATACTACCATCCACGGAGAGCACTCCTACTAAGGTGTACGTACACACTATCCTCTCCTCTCCAAATTCACCTATGAGATTGTATTGGGTTTGTTGTTGTATTAGAGTTTATGTTCATATAGTATCTATATTGTTGTTTGCACAAATGTTGGCATTTCTTACATATCATTATCTGCACAATCATATTATTGAGCACTCATGTCATTATGCTCTTGATGTTGCAAAAGAGAAATGGTGCTCACTGCCAATTCACATTTCCAATTCTTTCATCTGAGATTTTGCAAATAACATCATGGGCAACTTCATTTATTCTGCTCTGCACAACTCAAAATAAGAAATGCATAAAGTTTCCTTGGGTCCTCAGAATCTGGTGGATTTCCAGCTTCTTTCTATCTCTTGCTCGTGCGACTCTTGATGTCGATTTTGTAATCCCAAGCGACAAACATTTAGGACTTGCAGACTATGTGGATATCCTTAGTCTTATTACATCAGCTTGCCTTCTAGTTATCTCTATTAGAGGGAAAACATGCATAATTTTTGACATCTCAGACAACACAGTTGAACCACTTCTAAATGGAAAGAGGAAAGAGCATTCCGAAGCCAAAAGGGACAACCTATATTGAAAAGATAGTCTTCTCCAACTGATCACCTTCTCTTGGCTAAATCCACTATTTGAAATTGGAGTCAAAAAGCCCATTGACCGTGATGAAGTCCCAGATGTCGAATTCAGGGACTCTGCAAAAATTTTATCTGATTCCTTTGACGAAAGCCTCAAGTATGTAAAGGAAAGGGATGGAACTAGAAACCCATCTATCTATAAGGCCATTTACTTATTTGGAAGAAAGAAAGCAGCAATCAATGCCATCTTCGCAGTTATTAGTGCAGGATCATCTTATGTTGGTCCATACCTTATTGCCGACTTTGGAAACTTCCTCAACAAAAAGAAATTTCGGGGGTTACAAAGTGGCTATTTTCTAGCACTAGATTTCTTGGTGCAAAAAAGGTTGAGACATTAGACTAAAAAAACAATAAACAACAATAAATAAACAATTAGGGAAGAAATTGTGAAGGTAGACAAACACATTAGACTAAAACAACAAAACTAGTATCTCAAAGTACCATTCATACATCAAGGAAAGAAAAAATTGAACACCCTTATACCCCAGACTTACAGTCCAAACTAAAATAAACAGAACAAATACCGGATAAATTGACTAATTTTACTTGATGTTCATTTCCCCTTTGATCTATGCAGAAACCTCCAATAAGGTTCCCATCAAATCACTTAAATACCCACTAATATCATAGAATACTTAACCAACAAGAGTACTTAAGCTTAATTGAACAATACACTCAAATCATTATTACATAAATTTCAATTTTCTTCCATCAAGTTTCACCAAGATCAAATTCATAAAATCAGTTCATTATTTCCTTTTATCCTACTAAATATTAATAAATTTCACACCATTTTCTTGTAACTCGACATTGTAAAACTAAAAGAAAATAGAGTACTTAAGCTAACTTTTAATGAACGATGATGACAAACAAGAATAAGAAGAAGTTGAAAAAGAAAATTAGCGACACTAACGTTGATTAGCAGTTTGTGCAGAAGTACAAGTTTTTCTTGGAGAAGGAATGAACAATGCTGCTAGTACGTTACGATCAATTAAACCCGCATGTTGAAGTTGTGCAATCACCACACTGGAAAAACAAACTACACTACACATTAACTGATTAATGGTACAAATAAATGCAATTTGTCACTTTTTTGATACACTTACAATAATTAATGATGTGAATAAAAGTTTTTTTTTAAAGGAAAAATTATGTTACTTCAGAGTCGCACACTCGAAGATCACGTTGAAAAAATAAAGCTATAACAACAACACTATCATAGAAGAAAATTGAAAAATAAAAAATTTGTCAACTTGAGACTCTCAAATACATTTTACCTTGAATTTCTTAGACTTCCAATATTTGAGGAGCTCTCTAAACTGACATTCTGGAATATGACCAGGCTTTTTGGTCATTCGAGTTTCATCATCGTCGTACGGGTCATAATAATTGGTCTTCCAATCAGTTCTATGCCTTCTCCAAACTTCTCGAATTGTTACCAAAGTCCAACCTTTCGCAGCTTCAAGAATAATGTATTTCTCCTACAATTTCATGTCATTTAGTTAACAAACAGATGCAAAATACTTTTACAAATATTTAAATATTGAAAATTTCAGACCATGGTGTAATCTCATAAATCCTTTTTAGTGTCCATGTTCCTCTAATCAAACATATCAAATGGACAAAGTGTCGCAGTTCTTGCCAATGTGCCTAGGAAGCTGCTTAACTCTGTTACAACTTCATCAGTTGGGCCAACATGTTGATTTAACCTATTTAGTGTGATGAATTTACGCTCGTGTCGGCTATGTACATTATGCATTTGCTTTCTGCCTCTTGTATTTTGAGTGGGAAGGCCTTCAACAATAAGACAATATAAGAAATTAGAAATCATGGATGAATTCAATAAGTTCCTAAGTTTATATGTTACCTTGTTCTTCAGATTGTTCATTTGTTGGAGGAATTGTAGAATTCATTTGCACTTGCTTTTGTAGAGGTTGCTCCTTTGGAGGTTATTCCTCTACAGATTGTCCATTTGCTTCAGATTGCCCAATTTCTTCAGATTGTCCAATTACTTCAAATTGTAGTGCTACTGGTTGTTGTTCTTCAATTGATTTTAGAAGAAGTCCTTTCTCTGACTCTATAGCTTGAACAATTTCATTTGTTGTCAATAACCGTCATTTTTTATTTGCCAAGAATGATAACGATCCAGGTTTAGCAAAGTTCTTTTTTGCTCTTTTGTTTCTTTTTGAAGGTTCTTGTTGACTCATGAGTATTCAAATCTAAACAAATAATCACCAAGATCTTACAAATCACATTTTTTTATCAGTAAAACTGTATAAATCTAACTTTCTTATGGAATAACTACAAGCATGAGGCACTAAATAGAGATATAAGAAAATATATTTCATACTTTCTTTGTTGCTGTCTTGGAGAGTAATACAAACACTATAATTTACCTTTCACGTTGTTAACAATGAAAGCAGATAGTTTCAACTAGCACACAACATGACTTTTCCATCTTGAATGACTTAGTGTTAGCCTTATTGAAAGGATTTTCTACAGGAAACTTAAGCAGTAGTTATTTAGTGTAGTTAAATGATTCACGGATGCAAGTTTTTTAGTATTTTGTTGAAAAAACCTGTTGATTGATTTTCTTAAAATTAGTGCAGTTCAACAGTCATTTCCTAATAAATTCACACTTGGTCACAAGTTGAAAATTTAATGCAACAGAGGAATTAATATTTTTTGGATTTATTAAAACTAACAAGGTTATTTCTACTTTCCAGACCTAATTTTATTTTATCAATTCTTGTACATAACCTTTCCTAATGCTCAACTTCAACAACTCGTCCTAGTTTCCACTTTCATAAGCTGATCTCACATCAACTACGAAACTTAGTCTACTATCTTTATACAACAAATTTTTTAGATAAAGAGTTTCTTAATGCATATTAATGGACATCCAAATGACATGAGTCACTTGTTGATGGATAAGGTAAATTAGAATCTATAAGCTAAAAATTAATACATCATGAGGACTTGTAAGTGCAAAGTTAGAATTTCCTAATCACTTTACCAAAAAACAGATCTGAAATTCAAAGGTTTAGCATCAAACTTTCAAAAGATCTCTAAATATAAAATGTTAAACATATAATATAGAGTATCTAAATAAGAACCATCATTTCAACTATGTTTTTTTCCATCTACTTTTAATTTGACGAAATAGGAAAACTTAACAGTGAAGTTAGTACATGGATTTGTTGTATTATTGAAGAATCATTTGTGCTTGATCTATAACAAGGTCATTTATTGGCCAAGAAAGTTAATAACAACTTAAATGATTTATCAATGACAAAGAGTTCTTTCATTAAGTCAAGGAAAAATCTCTCTAAATTTCCAGTGCATAAATATATATACTAGTTTAGTCCTTACATAAATATAGAAAGAAGTAAAAGAAAGAATAGTAGTAACTGGAAGCTCTAAGAGAGCTAGAGATCGTCAATACTATATTCAATACTTTCTTACTTAGAAGTGTTAGATGCCTTATTTCTATATTCTTGCAATTTGATGTCTCATCTGTATCAAGGGTGAACTCATAAATTTAATAAATAAAAGTTAGCCACAAATTTCACCATAAAAAATACAATAAAATGGAGTTTTCACCTATTCATTTACTTAGATTGGACATCAGTTAAATAAAATCTTCTATTTACAATCAGTAATGATATGGAAATTAAAGCTCAAAACAACAACTTTAGACTTTTGACCAACAGGGGATTTCAGTTCACATTCAGAGACCTAGAACATCACTTTACATTATATTCGACAACTTTGAAAATCAGTTCATAGTACTTTTCAGTTCACTCAAAATGAAAATAAAAAAACTAAAAGCATTAGAACAAAAAAAAACTATAAATCAGATATTGACTAATAAAATTGAAACAACTTCTTACAGAAATTTCGCAGAGAGTTCATAAATCTTCACCAAATCTGAAATACAAACTATAAACCACAAATATATTACATCACAGACCTAAATTAGAAAAATAACATAAATTTCAGACAAACCCATTTGTTATTCTTTTAGACTTTTGAGAAACCCTTCAATGGAGTTTCAAATTATGCAAAATAGTATATCCATAACAAATTAGAGACAATGGGTACTTAGATATAATGGAGTAGACAGAGGAAACTTAAAAATTGTTCACCTTTATATGAAAAAGCTTGCAGTCGAAGAAGATTAATGTTGAGAATAAGATCACTGGAGATGAAATGAAGAAGACTGGTTAGATTGAAAAAGAAGAAGAAGACTACCACACTCTGAAGAAGAAGATCGAAGCTTGTCGAAGAATACTATTGCCATTAGCCAGAGCTCATCGTTACTTCTTAGACTTTTCAGAAACCCTTTCGGAAGAAGACTAGAAATTTAGCCCTAATGAAATTAATGGCGCTTTAGCTAAAGTAGTGGAGGGAAATATATTTATTTGGGAATAAAATTCGCGGGTGGGCTGAAAATATTTTTTTTCACTAAAATAACCGTTGCTGCAGAGTCCTTAAGTGCAACGATTGTAAAATATGTAGCCTTAGACACTCTGTAGCGATGATTGTAAGAATGATGCTAGGGTTAGTTTTAATTATTGTTCTATTAGATCCCATGATATAATGCAACATTCATAACTGTTGCAATAGATGACATGTTACAATGATTGTACAAGTGTTGCCAAATATCCGTGGCAATAAGTCAAATTTCTAGTAGTGGATGAAAAGCCGTGCTAAGCTTAACCTTAGTGCCAAGGCCTTTTTGGAATGATTTCCAAAAGTTAGAGGCGAATTGGGTACCACGATCGGAAATAATAGATAAAGGAACTCTATGCAACTTCACCATTTCACTTATATACAACTTAGCATAGTCATTCGCCGAAAAATAAACCTTGACGGGAAGAAAGTGATCTGATTTTGTCATCTGATCTATAATGACCCAAATAGAATCATGTTACCTCTGGGTGTGAGGCAAATCGACAATAAATTCCATGTTTATATCTTCCCACTTCCAAATGGGAATACCTATATATTGGGATAAGCCTCCTGACCTTTGATCCTCAACCTTAACTTGTTGACAATTAGGGCACTTTGCCACAAATCCCGCAATATCTTTCTTCATCCCATTCCACCAATAGACTTCCTCTAAAATTTGTTCCCTCAAATCATCAACATTCAGAACACATAACCGACCTTGATACCTAAGCACCCCATCTCCCTTTTGGGAGAAAGCCTCAACGGACTTTTTAAGCACCGCTTTCTTTAATTCAACTAAAATATAGGATCAAGACCTTGCTTAGACTTCACATCCATCACAAAGGACGATTCAGAACCATTATGGACCATGACACCACCCTTGGTGGAATATACTAGTTGAACACCTAGTCGGTCTACATGAGCCACACTACCCATTGATGATCTACTAAGAGCATCTGCTACCACATTAGCTTTACCGGGGTGATAAATGACACTCATGTCATAATCCTTCAATAGTTCTAGCCACTTTCTTTGGAGAAGATTCAAATCCTTTTGACTAAACACATATTGTAGACTCTTATGATCGGTGAAAACATCAACATGGACCCCATACAAATAATGCCTCTATATCTTTATGGCAAAAACAACTGCCTCTAACTCAAGGTCATTGGTGGGATAATTCTTCTCATGAATCTTAAGTTGCCTTGAAGCATAAGCAATCACCTTACCATTTTTCATAAGGACACATCCCAACCCAACTCTAGAGGCATCACAATACACCACAAAACCATCCATACCTTCTGGTATGGTTAACACCGGAGCGGAAGTAAGTCTATCTTTCAACTCTTGGAAACTTTTCTCACAAGCTTCCAACCACACAGACTTAGCCTTCTTTTGAGTCAAGGCCGTCAAAGGAGAAGCAATGGAAGAAAACCCCTCCACAAACCTTCTATAGTAACCGGCAAAACCCATAAAGCTTCTAATATTGGAAGGAGTTAGAGGTCTAGGCCAACTCTTGACCGCATCCGTTTTCTTAGGATCTACCTCAATACCCTTGCTTCACACAATATGACCAAGAAAAACTACTGACCTTAGCCGAAATTCAGATTTGCTAAACTTTGCAAAAAGTTGTTGGTCCTTAAGAACTTACAACACAATTCTCAAATGGTCCATATGTTCATTATCGTTCCTCGAATAAATCAAAATATCATCAATAAACACAATTACGAACATATCAAGGTATTGTCTAAGCACACTATTCATCAAATCCATAAATGCCGCCGGAGCATTAGTCAACCCAAATGACATAACTAAAAACTCATAATGACCATACCGGGTTCGAAAAGACGTATTTGGAATATCAACCCCTCACCCTCAATTGGTGATAACCCGAACGAAGATTAATCTTAGAGAAATAGCTAGCTACTTGAAGTATTAAAACAAATCATCAATTCTTGGAAGAGGATACTAGTTCTTAATGGTCACTTTATTCAATTGACGATAATCAATGCACATTCAAAGAGACCCATCTTTCTTTCTAACAAACAACACAGGGGCACCCCATGGAGAGATACTCGATCGGATGAAGCCCTTATCCAACAAGTCCTTCAATTGATCTTTTAACTCCTTAAGTTCCACCAGAGCCATTCTATAAGGAGGAATAGAGATAGGTTGCGTATCTGGGAGAAGGTCAATACCGAAGGCTATTTCTCACTCAGGAGAAATATCGGGCAAATCATCGGGGAAAACTTCCAAAAACTCACTAACTACGGGGATCGACTCAAGAGTAAGGGTTGCAGAATCTACATCACTCACCCTTACTAGATGATAAAACACCCTTTCGAAATAATCTTTCTAGCTTTTAGAAAATACACAAATTGACCTCTAGGCATGGAATTTCCCCCCCTTCCACTCAAGGATAGGCTCATTTGGAAACTGAAATATGACCACTCGAGTTTTACAATCAATAGAGGCATAACATGCGTGCAACAAATCCATACCAAGAATTACATCAAAGTCTAACATGTCAATCTCTACCAAGTCAACAAGAGTAACTCTATGGGATAAGAAAATGAGACATCTTCTATAAACCCTCTTAGCCATCACATAATCACCAACAGGAGTAGAGACAGAGAAAGGTTCTACTAAGACTTCCGGAGGAACATCAAACCTCATCACCACATAGGGCATCACAAATGATAAAGTAGCACCGAGATCAAGTAAGGCATACACATCATGTTGAAAAACTTTTAACATACTGTTCACTACATCCGGGGAACTCTCTTGGTCACCTCGGGATTGGAGAACATATAAGCGGTTTTGCTCTGGAGCATTGGAATTAGAACCGCTAGGAGGAGGTTGCTTGCCTTCCCTTCCTTTTGCCACAAGCATGGGGAAATCTCTCATTTTGTGACCACTCTTCCCGTAACTAAATCATTTATCAGTGACGTCTAGGCACTTACAATCATGTTTCTTTCCACATATAGCACATGTAGACCTAGCCAAAGAAAAGCCACCTCCATTACCTCCTTGAGGTTTAGGGTTAGACACCCAATCCTTCTTAAACTTAGGTGGAGAATTAGAGGAACCTTGATCGGAAAATCCTTGATGAAACTTAGGACGGCCATGTCCATCGAATCTAGCATGTGAGAAATTACCATCACCGGTCTTAGCCCTTTTTACCTCTCTAGACTTTTCCTTGAGTTTAGATTCCTCAATTTGTTAGGCGTACACACACCAATAGACATGATATATTCATATTATGAAGGAGCATTGCCATATGAAATTCTTTTTCTACCATGTCGGACACGCCCGTCAAAAACCTACTCATCTTAGACCTCGAATCTGCCACCATAATTGGAGCATACTTGGACAATCGAGTTAACTTTAGAGAATACTCCTTCACACTCATACTTCCTTGACGAAGGATAATGAACTCTTTCACCTTAGCTTCCCTCAACTCTAGAGGAAAAACCTTTCAAGAAACTCCAATTTAAACACTTCCCACTCTAGGCGACCTGCTCCCCCCGGTCTCTCTCCCTTCTATTGATCATACAACACTTGAGCAAAATCTTTCAATTGGTAAGTGGCTAACTCCGCCTTCTCCTCCGGGGTCACTCTCATAATAGAAAATACCTTATTGATCTCGTCGACAAACCTTTGAGGATCCTCTTCCACTTTGGAGCCATAAAATTCGGGAGGGTTCATCTTTGTAAAATCCCTCACTCTTGAAGCCACCGAATTCACTTTAGGATTCATAGGAGCTACAACCTTTCTATTAGCTTGAGTCGCCAAAGCTTGAGCCAATATTTGAAAAGCTGACCTAACCTCCTCATTTATCGCATTCCTAACTGAAAGATCTATCAGAGCTTGACGAGTGTGAGGAGGAGCTCCTTGTTCCACATTCTCCCTCGCATTCCTTCTAGTATAAGCCCTTCGAGAAGATTTATCCTGAAGAGCATAAGTTAAGGATTATAAGAGAGACTTTATAGAGTTTAACTCTATGGCACGACTTAAGAGGAATGATAGAAGTGGAGTTTCCTAATCATCTTGTAGTCTAACGAGTCCTATGTTTGGACTCATTTAGGGCTTTATTTAGATAGATTTAGTGTCCTCAAATGCTTAATTTGTGCCATAAACTGATGATAAATCCTTGATTTTCAGGTATATGGATTGAAGAACAAATCAAGGACACTAACATGCAAAAAGAAACAAAAAACCTAAAGAATTGAAGAAAGGCAAGACTGGTGATCGCCAAGAGCGTTTGGCGAATCACCGAATGGCTAATCCCTGTAACGACCCTAAAAATGAACTAGTGAAACTCAAGCCTAACGTGTGGGTGTTTGTGTTTGTCACGAGGTTTGATGTTGTTGTGTGTTGTCCCGAGCCATGGTTGAGGTGTTTAGGGGTTAGCTGTCAAGGTACGACTCACCTTGGACCACCCTAGGGGTCCTTGAGGAGGAACCTAAGTCTAACCCCAAGGCTATCCCAAATGACCAAAGTTGGCAAAAATTGGGTGACCTATGGAAGGGGTCCACGCCCCGTTGGTCCATCTACACCCCGTTGATGGCCTCCATAAGTCATGCCCCTCCAAACCATGCCACATCCCCGGACCATGGACCAACAACACGGTCCGTGAATGGACTCATGGTCCGTGAGTCTAGGGCGTGAATGGCCACTGTGATGCTGTCAAGTGACACGACCAACTTAGGGGTGAATTGGTAAATTCACCCCAAGTCCCAATTAATGTGTGGACAGTTATTTTGAGTGGTTTTAGGTATTTTAAGAGTACTAAAACATTGAAACCCTCATTTAGATTTCATCTCTCAAAATCAAAACCCGTCCCTCCTAAAAAGTTCTCTCTAGAAACTCCATTGGAGATCAAGGTCAAGTTCAAGCTAGGGTTGGGATTTCAAGGTGTTTCTTCTTCAATGTTGTGGGATTCTTCAAGTATAAGGTATGGTGATCCTTCATCTTGGGTTAGCTTTCACCCTAGAGTCAATTTCAAAGAAGTTTCAAAGTGATTTTAAATTCATGAAAAACCCTAAGTTTCACTCAATCTCATGGGTTCTTGCATCAAACGTTTTCAAATGATAAACTATGATTATATTGATGTGTAATTGATGATTTAAGATAATTTTACTCATAAACCCATGATTTCTCTCAATTCTTAAATTGTGACTTATAAAGTGGGTTTAATGATTGTTAATTAATGATAGTGGATTTATGCTTAGATTGATTTGGATTATTGAATTATATCATCATATATGTCTAATTATAGTGAATTTTTAGTGAATTGAAGAATTGTGATCATAGCCTTGAAAGGGCAAGTTTGACCTAATTACTTGTTAAAGTAGAATTTGCTTGAATTGTTGATCCACTTGAAAGGTGGAGGTGTTTACTTACTATGTACATTGTGATCATGGCCTTGAAGTCATAGTTAGGTTAATTGAAGTGTTATCATTATATTGTATAATATGAAGGTTTTACATGTGATTTCAATGATGGAATGATGATCTTGTATAGAATGTCATTGTGTTGTTGATTGATAACATATTCTCTCTTAACACTCATGAATGAAGGTGATGGAATGTGAAGTGTTCTATAATGATGAATGTGATATATTGAATTGCTAGGATAATGCATCCTTTTCTGGTATTGATGAATGTGATCATGAATGAAGTATCTTGACTTGGTAGGCTAAGGCAACATTTTCTAAAAATGTTGAATGTAATCTCTTGACTTTGTAGGCTTAGGAATCCTCCTCTTGAATAATGAATGTATCTTGTCTTAATATCTTGGATTGGCAGACCTAGATTGGTAGCCTTTCTCTCAAATGAATGAATGAATGATTGAATGTCTAGAATTGGTAGACCTAGTGTTGGTAAACTTTCTATAGATGTCTATTGAAGTATTCTAGGC
This sequence comes from Solanum acaule, assembly GCA_036250505.1. NCBI lineage: Eukaryota > Viridiplantae > Streptophyta > Magnoliopsida > Solanales > Solanaceae > Solanum > Solanum acaule. Next base: position 20,324 of record JAJOOR010018510.1, read on the forward strand.
TAAACCTTGGATTAGTAGATTTAATGTTAATGTCCTTTCCCTGTGTGTGTTAAACCTTGAAGTGGTAGACCTAATGTTGGTGGCCTCCTTCTTGTGTGAGATGATGAACCTAGAAACGATAGACCTAATGTCAGTGGCTCTTTCTAGGAAGATCAATGAGCTATCCTTAATATACCTTGAATCGGTAGACCTAATGGTGGTGACCTTTCATGTATATATGCTTGGGTCGGTAGGCCTAATGTTGGTGGCCCTCTCAAGTACAATGTTGGAATGTGATTGAAATGCTCTATGGGAATGTAAGCTAAGCACCGAGTGGATATGGTAAGATGGAAAATCTCCCAATGTTAGGTTAGGGTTCCAATGAACATCTTCCTATCCCATAACTATGTGCCTACATAGGATATTAGCTAGTGGATTCAATGCATATCCAAGCTAATCTTACCGGTCTTCCTTAGGCAAGGAGACCACCTCTTTTCAGTGTGGGGTTAGAGCACCGTATTCCATGTCTAGCTTGCATGGTCTATGTCGGTTAAATGCTTATTCCCATCATGTGAGATGTGCATTATGGTTTCTTGAGGATTTTTACAAAGTATGGGTAGTAGTATGGGATGCTATCCATGCATTGCACAAGTAGGCTTTGAGCGGATCATAGTGAGTTGTCTAAGTCTTAATGACTATTGTTTGAATGTCCTCCTAGGAAGAGGTTAAGGAGAATGTTGATCTAATGTCTAATGAATGAAAGTCCTCTAAATGATGTTATTGAGTAGTGTTGACTCTTATATGCTTAAATGTAAAGATGTATGGTATTCTTGGATTGTATTATGAGTTACTTCCTTGTCATGTCTTTTGTATATGAATGTGCCTTGTCTATGGTGACTTTAAAGGAGTACTTAGTGTGAGTAGTAGTATGGGATGCTACTTGCACATTGCACAAGTATGACTTAGAGTTGTCTTAGATGATGGTCTTAATGTGATGATGTGATTTATGTGAGGTTTATATGTCTTATATGCTATATTGTGTAAAGGTGAGATGGATGAATGGTAAGTTCACTTTTGGTGACCTTAAGGTGGTACCTTAGTATGGATGGTGGTATGGGAAGCTATCCATACATTGCACAAGGTATAGTTTAAGGGTTACTTGAGGTGAAGGCTCAAGGTGAAGGTAAAGGGTTATATATGTGATTTTGACGAAATGTGAATTATATGACTTTGTATGTTGGTTGTGACTTATATTATGTGTCTTGTATCAATGTTCATGAAGTTTTACAAAAAATGTCATAAAAGCATGGCTTTCAATTCAAATGTCCTTTTTAAGCCTGTTTTTGCATGGTCATCATATTTAGTAGATCTAATGTGCTAACCCCATTCTTTTCCGTTTTTACCAAAGTGTAGGGCTTGGAGATATTGGTGTTCTATGCTTGAGGGATAGGTTTCTGAGGTGCTTCAAGATGAAGACTTGGTGAGTCCTTATAGTTTCGAGGACAAAACCCATCATGTTCCTTTTATGTCTTTAGTTTGTGTTAAAGCTATTGTATGGGATAAGTCCCAATGTTGTATTCAAAGTATTAGATGGTTTGAGACATAGTGTTCAATGTCTATAAATGTAATGACCCGAGAGCACCCCCTAGTCGTTACCGGCGTATTCGACCTCGAAGAGGTCTTATACAAGCCCTTAGCGTTCGTCATAGCATGTATCATAGAATAAAATCACGGAAAATTTAAAACTTTTACTTTGGAAGTTCAACTTCACTTCATATATGAAAAACATAATCTATTTTCGTCACAGTGTACCATCTAGACATAGAAGTATCGAAAATGGGACTTAGCCCTTCCATCAATAAGAAGTCTTGAAATAGGAAAGTACAACAATGTCTTTCAACATAAGCAAAGAACTTAACATAGAAGCTAGATCATAGGGTCTTGTCCTCGGACATGAGGACTCACCAACTTGGGGAAGCAACTCCAAGTGTCTTGAGAAGTAAGATTGAATCCTCAACGGCCCGAACCTAAATGTGTGGGGAAAAGGGAGAAAATATGGGTTAGTACAACACACGTACTAAGTATGGCTACCATGCATAGAAACCATCGAAACATGCATAAAAGGGACATTTTGTCAAAACATGCTTTTTACCAAGTAAATCCATTATGCACATAAAGTAAGCATCATAGTCCAAACCAACATAATGTCATCCCAACATGTAGACAACCCAAGTAATACTAGTGCAATGCAGAGAATAGAACCCCATAACCCTATTCAAAACCAAGTAACACATTAAGCAACCTACTTCATACATATTTTCATAAGATCATATTTCATCATAACTTACCATGTTCATAATGATCATACATAACATAGCTTCAACATGCATAAGGCATAATCAACATAATCCTAAGAGAACACTACTACAACCATCTCTTAGGATCCCACAAGTGCAATGTGCAACAGAAGTCCCATACCCTCCCTTACACTATGTAGAAACCCTTAAGAAAGCCCTAGTAAGAGTTCACACCTTTCATACCTTCATTCACTTTTACATTAGGGAAATATTGTAATACCCGACATAGACCATGAGAGCTACATGGAATCCAGTGTTCTACTCCCACACCAAAAAGAGAGGGTTAACACTTTACTAAGGTGTAACTATTCGTACATAGCTATCTAGGTGGATCCACTAAGCTAGAGTCCTATGTGGGCACATAGTTAAGGGTCAAGGAGATTGCTTCTAGAAACCCTAACTTACTAAACGTGGGGGTTTCCATCTCATGAGACAACACATAC
>JAJOOR010018511.1:0-12647 GCA_036250505.1 Solanum acaule
GCTTTTGATGGTGTACTCTGTATTTGATCAACTTGTGCCTGATTTGTTAAATCTGCCTCCTTTTTTTCATCTTCAACAATCTTTTCCTCCCCAAGAGCACCAAACATGTTGATGGTTATCACCTCATTCTCTTTATTCTGTGTTGGTCTTGGGTTCCATACTTGTTCTCTTCTTTGGTGTTGTCCCCCTCTTCTGTTCCCATACTTTCTCCGTTGTTCTTGGAATTCTTCTTCACTATTCCCCCTCCCCTTTTGCAGATGCTCCCCTGTGTTTTGTGTATTATTATTTGTGCTCCCTTTAGCCTTCTCCTTATCTGTTATCTCCTCTTTAGCTGTCTTCTTACTGGCATCTGCTTCTTCCTCATTTGGGTATAGTTCAGGATGAATGACAAAACATTCCTTTTCGTTATGTCCTTGCAATTTGCAAGTCTTGCAATACTTTGGGACATAATCATACTTGATTTGAACCCACTTCTCCATAATCTCTCCTGTCTTCTTCCTCATTCCAACATTTATCCGCTTTGGAAACTCACCTAGTAAATCCACCTCCACCTTTACTCGTGCACAACTTGGTCTTATCTTATTCCTAGTTGCCATGTCTACCTGTAGAGGCTTTCCTGCAGCAGCTAAGGAGAATATAGCTTCTTTACCAAAAAAAATTGGTGGCAGGGACGGGAACGAAATCCAAGCTATTGCAATCGACGTTTCTTCCTCCGGATCAAACAGTGGATCCCATTTGAGAGTTCTCATGGGATATGACAAGTTTTAATGTGTAATATAGAATTGAGGCTTTGACAATAAGGTTACATAGTCTTCCAAATCTGTGGCACGTATTAGAACATATCTATTACTAAGTAATCTAATATTTACCTCTCTCTTGAGATTGCACTGCTTAGGTATCAATTTTCTGAGATCTTGAATCTCTGGCCATCCGTAGGAGAATTTTCCTATTACTGCATATTGAAGATCTTCATTAATTATCATTTGTGCAACTTCCTCTTCTTCCCATACTACTTGTGGTTCACCATGAAGATAAGCAATTTGTTTCAGGGGGATGGATTTGTGCTGTGTGATGGTTGGTTTCAATGTATTGGCAAAGGTTGTTGTTGATGTTTGTCCTGTATTGGAAATTATGTGCATTGTTGGCACAGTCTCCGTCGGAGGAGGCTGACCAACAGCCATAATGGCCATGGTTACGATGACAAATTCCGATGGGTATAGGCAAATTTAGGGTTCCGATCAATAATGTTTTTACGTATTGAATGTTATTCTTCATTTTTACTACATGTTACTCTAATTGCTTTGTTTATCTTGTTATTTTATTATCGTTATTTTTCTTTCATCTTTCTTTGATTACATTAATTTGAACTGAGGATTTATCGAAAATAATTTCCCACAAAGATAAGGATAAAATTTACATACGTTCACTATCCTTCAAACACGCACTACGTAAACTAAGTAAGGAATTAAAACTTTCATTGTTAGAATTTTTAAAAGTTTGATACTCACAAATAATTTTTGCGATTTGTCGAGGGTTAGCTGAGGATGTCATTTTAAAATTGTGGTTAAATTTGAAACTATTCAATAAAGATTTGACCCATTTAATTAATAATGTTTTAAAAGGTTGAAAATGATAGAAGATGAATTTTTTTTTTTATAATATTTCATAATTTGGTATAACAATATAAAAGTATACATACATAAATATCTCTTATACACAATTGTACAAAATAAATAGATTGCAAGTACATAGGATTGTGTAACCTTTGTATGTGGTGTATAAACATTATTAAAAGAAGTTTGGCTCTATACGATAACATACTCATTGTAATTCTATAAGTGAAATCTAAATTAAAATGATATAATCTATACAAATCTTACACATATGTTATGGAGATGAATGTTGTTTATGATAAATTTTCTTTCAAGGAAAATAATACAGAGCAGAAGTTGATTCAGCCTCGATTAATCATGTCTTTCTTTGATAAGAATCAATACGAAGTTCTTTGGGTTCGATAATCCGGATAGAGTCATTATATTACTTGTGCGACCACGTACACTTGCGTGTGCAATTGGGAGCAACAAGTTTTTGACGCCCCACCTTGTATTCATATGAAAGTGGACAAAATCCAAAACCCACAGCAGTAGGTAGCCAAATTAGTATCCCGCACACATGTTATATAAGTACCAGTAGAATCAAAACAGAAACAAGAAAAGGCGTAAAATCATTGCTTGTATATAGATTGGAAATATTATACAAACAAGACACAAAGTAGAAGTATTTATTCCGGAGAGACGTTATTTCACAATGAAACACTAAGTGAAATACCTAGATATGTATATGGTGCAGTTGTGAGATATTCTTTAGTGACAAGATTGAAGACTTGAAAATGAGTTTTATTAGAAAAAGACCAAAAACAGACGAAACCATTCACAGAATTGACTCATATCATCCTCATCCAAGGAAGAAAGGTCTAGCCTAATAGTACATCTATTGTTGTGCATAAGTGTTTAGTCTTTCAATCTTCAAATTGATGACTATTTTGATTATAACTACTGTGTCATTTCAAGGAAGAAATTGTAACTGCATGATCTTCATTTTCGTCAAAAGCAACAATAATTGCTTCCAATTGAGAGAACAACAAGTATTTTATTCTATGTTCAATGTGTAAGTAGGCAAAGCTCCAGTATAGATAATTGAACATCACTGCATACATACCATCTTTAACTTTTCAACCAAATCATGGCCAGGTACTCTTCGTAATATCTCAATAACTTCTTTGGGTATAGAAACGACATCTTATTTTTTATTTCCCTTTGAGATCTTTGTAGACACTCGAATTTTATTGGATTTAATTCATACGAAATTTGGATTAAATTCATGTGTTATTTGGGTTTTACAAATAAATAAGTCCATTTTTATTAAATTCAAGTCCAAGGTTCATTTCACATTGAAGCCCAAAACCACGAGGTGATGCCACGTGTTCAAATGAGGCCCAAAACCACGAGGTGATGCCTCATGTTCAAATGAGGTGGTAGTTCTAGTCAAATGCAAGAACCAATCAAATTCCCCAAGTGTCAAAATGACATCCTTTGGTCAATCATAAGCAACTTTGTCCACCCCTGCAACTATAGATAGGGGATGAATATGACATTCTAAGGGGATGAGGAAAGCTCTTCAACAAACATTCTGCAATTGGAGAAAGCTACAACACCAATTGCATAGTTCTTCGAAGGAGTGGTCAACAGAGTTCTTCCCGGAGATCGACTTAAACGACGAAGTGCTTTGCGATATTTCCGGAGATCATATACATCTCAAGGAGGTGTACATCATCTTATATTCATGAAATACGCTATTGAAGGTCCTCGAATCACGGAGAAGTTCAGGAGAGAAGAATTAAGAGACAACAAAATTGTACTCACAAGATCCATCAATAAAAATCACATTTTTCTTTTATTTATTTTGCTTGCAGTAAATTTTCAGCGCTTACGGAAATTTATTTCCAACAATTTTAATTCCTTTTTTTTCATACTTCTATTTAGAATAAGCAAATTTCACTCATCATTCTTTCTACTATGGATTATCGTTGTTGTGGTCGAAAGAAACCGGACTATGGTTACTACAGTCGAAAAGATTCGACTATCTCCACGCCTTCTTAATTCTCAGGTTCCAATCGGTGGAAAAATAATAAGCACAATAAAAAGGATGCCAACATAATAAAGTGATATTCTCCGATTCTGATTCTAAATTCGATTTTGATTTTGATTCTAATTTCTATTTCTATTTCAATTTCGATTCCGATTCCGATTCCACGGGGTAAAAGAATAATAAGCACAATCAAGAAAAATATCGACAAAAGAAAGAATTTTTTTCAATAAACTTATGATCATCATCGGAGTCGCGGCTCTTTGGGTAATATTAATCACTCTATTTTGTTCATTTTGTATATAATTTGAAATATTTAGAATTTCTTTTAATATAATTCCTTATAATTTGTGATATAATTTCTAGTTTTTATACATAGAAACTAGTTAAGAGTATTATTCAGGTCTATCATGCATCACAAAGTTGAACATATATTTTTTTTAAATCTAAAAAAACTACAATTGCTACTCTTTGAATGCATATATATGGAAAAAAATAAAGTGAAAAATTGTTATGGTTTTAAAAGTTAGAAAAAATTCACAAATATTAATATATCACCGAAAGGAAAGGTGATAGGGGAGCCTAGCCATTTCACTCTACCTGAGTAATAAAGTGGAAAACCCCCCTCACGATCGTAATGAGCAGAGGGAGGGCGTGCTACGAGCTTCCGGTTTTTTGTGATTTGCTGAAATGTTTGATAAATTCGATGGTTGAGGTTTGTTGAAGATGTCCATTTTAAGATTGTGATTAAAATTTGATTCTATTCAATATGAAAAATTGAGCATTTTTGATGATGTTTCCGTGGATTTTAAGATTGTGATTAAAATTTGATTCTATTCAATATGAAAAATTGAGCTTTTTTTATGATGTTTCCGTGGATTGAAGTTTATAGAAGATGAAACTCAAATATTTTTATTAGGCGTTTGGTCATGCGATATCATATCACGATATGGAATCGGGAGGTTGAATTAGTGTTTGGACATGCGATTTTACACTGATTTCATCTCATGATATGAAATCATGAGATGAAATACCCATATTTTCCAAAAATCATGATATGGGAATTTCATTTCATGATTTGGAATTTTTTAAATACAAAAGTTGACCCACAAGTTTATATTTGTTAAAACAACCCACATTATATTTACTAAACATTTATTCCATATGTAAATAAAATTAATAATCACATTATTACTTTTTAAAATTTATTATTCTCCCCAACATAAAATTTATTATTGCTTTCAATTTGGTGAATATAAATGATAAAGTAAGAATTGATTTGGTGAATATAAATACAAACGGAGGGAGTAATATATTTTTGGGTTTTCATAATAAAAAAAACTTCTCTTTCGGCTACATATGAAAATTTTAAAGCAATTTAATATGAACAAAGACAAAATTAAATTAGCAATGTATGTTTGATAATCACTACTTCCAATATGTTTGATTTTAGCACAAAATTAATGCATTGAAAATGTATAATTGCACACAAGTGAAACAAGACATGAACCATATGATATTGACACACAAGTGAAAATTATCATAACTTGTACAGTGTTACATAATTATTTGCGATAATACCAAGGGGTGATGAAATATTTATGGTCTATGAGCATGAAAATATAGCCGTGAATGATATTGGCTAATAAATGGCTCAAAGTAACAATGTTGGTTTGTCTTCTTGGTCATATGATAGAGAAATGCAAGTTCAACGTGAAAAGATTGTTCATACTATGTGGGAGGATTATATTAAAGACTAGTACACTACAATTTATGTTCAATTTTTTTATTGAATTAAAGTTTGATCAAATAAAGTTAGATGAAACAATTAATTAAGTGGAGAACGGATAACTTTGTAATAATTTATTATGCGATTTTATAATTTTTTGTTTATTTGGTAAGATTGGATAAACAATTGGGGCTATTTTAATAGTTTTACAACTTATGAGATTCTTATGTTTATGAGAAAATATACAACACAAAAAATTCATATCGCATGTACAAACAAAACTTCAACTTTATCTCATGATTTCATATTATGATATCATATCATGATTTTATATCGCATGGCCAAATGGACCCAGTGCGCACAAAGTGCTCACCCGAAGGGCAGAGGTTGCAGCGGCTGCGGATTATCCTGAGGTTCAAAATAAATGTAAATATATATATATATATATATATCCCTTATACACAATTATACACTTGTATACAAAATTTATATATTGTAAGTGCATGATATTGTATAATCTTATATGTTAGGTGTATAAATATTATTACGAAAAAAAAAATCGAAAATAAAGGTTGTTTTCGTTAAATCTTTGCAAAAAAAAAAAAAAAACAATACAAAGCAGAAGATAGCTATATGGATATATCTTTTAAATATGATTAGGTGAGTGCATAAATTATATGTTGGCTGTAATATATGTTTTAAAGAAATTTCTTAATATTAACGGCAATCCTCTCTTAATTACCATACATGGAAAGGAAATGCCATTTTCAATATTCGTATTCGCAAAACATAGCGGTGTGCGTCGGTCTGTTTAATTTGGTTTTATGTATTATCGTCTATCGGTTTGATTTATCATTTTCGGTTTTTAAATACGCTAAATCAATAACAAACTAATAAGATATCTTTTATCGGTTTTCGGTTTATCTTTTTTGGTGATTAACGGTTCGGTTTTCGATTTACCCAATAAAAAAATGCTCATAAAATAAATATATGATTTCTCACTTCTCTAACAATTTGACACAACACATTGAAACAAGCAAATCACATGTAAATGCTTTGATATAGTAAAACAAAAAATATAATATAAATTGCATCAATAAGAGTAGATGTAGTACGAAGACTACAATAACATGTTACAACCAAAACATAATATGAAATTTCTGATGTGAAGTAGAAGTACTATGACGTGTGAAGTGTGAAGTGTGTAGATCGTAGTGTAGAGTACTGATATAGTGTCTAGCTATGTTAAATTATTAATATTTAATATTTATGAAGAGTATAGTAGTAACTTGCTATCATCGTCTTAATGGGCTATCGGTTTACCCAATAACCCAATACTAAAAATTGATACCAAATCAGTAACCTAATAATTTTTTTTCTTATAAAACCATTAAGAACCCGTTAACCCAATAGCAATGACCCAATAACATTTTCTTCTGTTCGATTTATTGGTCGGTTTGATTTTTGCACGCCCCTAACAAAACACGTACATTTATTATAAGTATACGACAATTTTTAATATTAATATAATATATCGTTCAGATTTTGTTTTTTAAAAATCACATGTATAAAGCAAACGAAATTAAAGGTGATTTTATTTTCATTTTTTTTCTCAACATTTACCTAGTTAATAAAGTGTATCAAACTCAAACGATTATCATATTCGCCACAATAATTTACCACCTTAATAAAGTATATCCAAACCTAAACAATATTATTTTGAAAATAGTTTTCACGAATAAAAATTACTCCTATTGATATTGTCATCATATTATTTTTTTGGAAAATCACCACTTCATTAAACAATTGAAGTTGTACAAAGAGTTACTATAAATATTTTTTCGTACTTAATCTTATTAAGTGTCACGTCTTCACTTTTTCATTAAATCTTATCTTTCTCATTCACATATTATTAATATTATTGTAAATATTTATGTATATTTAGTATTTACATTTAAGTAAACGATTAACTTTAGCATTTTAGAAGTAAACTTGAACTTACATATTACTATATTATAATTATGGTGAAGTGAAAAATAAAATTTTTAAAGATATTTATTTTTTATTATTTGATTTAGTCTTGACCCCAAAAAAAAAACATAATAGAAGAGTGGATTGTCAATATTGAGTAATTGGGAGGACGTGGCACGTGAGTACACAAATAATACTATTCCTCGTTTGCCGGCGAATATTCCACGCTGCAATAAAGTGGAGTTAAAAAAACATCATAAATTTTTAAAATTTTCTTTTTTAACTTTTACCTTAGTAGTTTAAACAGTTTATTTTTTCTTTCTAATTTCAATTCAATCAAATTTCGTCAAATACCTTTTTTTCACTATAAAATATAAAGAAATATAATTTTATTAATAAAATAATGTAAGCGCAAATCTATTTGTTTCGATGATTGTTTTATTTGGATTTCCTTGAGCTTTTTTTTTTATCTTCCTGTAAAGAGGATGTTGTAGATCTTCTTGAAGTATTTAGTCGTCCAAAAAAATATTTTTTGTGAATATTTCATGGATTTATGATTTTATTTTTTAAAATATCTCTTGAAGAAATATATTACTCTTTCTATAGACATAATATAGGACTTACTCCAACAAAATTTCGATGTATACAACCTTATTCAATATTTCAGTAGTATTCTAAGTATCGACGTTTAATGGTTGCAAAAAAAAAGTTGGATTTTCAAATATCGAGATTAGCTATATGATGGGATAAGTTATCTCAAACATGACAATCCAACAAAAAACAAAAAATTTATCCCTCACATCAAACGATCCCTAAATGTTGAATTATTGACAACCAAAAAAGGATTTCTTTCATTAGAGTTAATTGATAGTATTATTCTTATATATTTTACTATATAAAAAATAAGTTAATTTGATGTGATGCGGTATCAATTTATGATGGTGAATTTCATAGACTAGAAAAAGGTGGATGGAATGTGTCACCGTTAAATCAAATATAAAATAAATTATTTATCGGCGCTCATGTCTCTTCAGATTCCTCGCCGATGTTCCCTCTCCCTGTCGTTTTCTTTATCCAAATTGATACCGCAATTATATCGCCTTGTATCCGTAATTTACATAAATTTCACTAGTTTAAAGAGTTTTTTTTTTTTTAAAGTACACTAAATTTAAAGAGTCAAATGAAATTACTAGTTCAAGAGTTAATTATTTAAATTTACGCTAATTTATAATATTACGAATTTTACCAGATTTTGGATTTTAGATACATGTATTTGGTGCATTCAGTTAATTACATCCAAATACATAGAGTCAAAATTATGTGTAATTCGCTTTAGATCTATACATTGTATCTAAGTGAATTCATATGTATCTGACTCTCTCGCTCGCCTTTCTCTCTATACTTGGTATTCCAGATACATGTATCTAGTGTGATTCACATGTATTTAAAGAGTTAATATCTTAAAAAATCATTGAAATATGATAAATTATCTAGCAAAGGCATTGAACTTTGTTTTATATCAATAAAATCACTTAACTTGAAGTTTTTATCTATAAAAATCACTCAACTACATTTATCATTAGAATAAATTTGTTATAGCACAAAATTATTATTTATGCTTTATAAACATGAATCTCATAAATAAACAATTTTCTAAACTATGTATTTAAGATACATATACTATCAAATTTATTTTAATGATAAATGTAGTTGAGTGATTTTTATAAATAAAGACCTTAAGTTGAGTGATTTTGTTGATATAAAACAAAATTAAATGACTTTGCTAGATAATTTATTATAGTTCAATGACCTTTTATAATATTAACTCTGTATTTAAGATACATATACTATCTCGCTCGCCTCTCTCCTTTAATTTTTCTCGTTTGCCTCTCCCCTATTTTAGTGCATCTGGTAGCAAAAGTAATTGTATATAGGTATTCGACTAGATATCTGGAATGAAATTATTACTAATTAATGAGACATTATGTAATTATTTCAAACTATGGGGAAAATTAATAAATATAGTAGTATTATTTGTCTAATTAGATAGTTTTTCCATTTCTTATACATTTTATTACGATTCTTTTGTAACATGATTTAATGTTGGAATGTTTTTCTTAGGTTAAATATGTAAAATTATGTTATGTTGATATTTTTTCATTAGAGACAAACTAACAAGATCCCTCCTCACTTTAATATTATATACGTTATACTGTTTCATTTAAAAATATTAAACCATCAGAAGAGACATCTTTATTTATTTAAAGTTTGTCAAATCAAATGGAAACTCCATTTGATTCTCTTCTTCTCTTTATTGAATTTGTATCCTTGTGATCATTGAGAATTCTTGGAACATTGTACTAAAATTTGAGCTATTTTTGTTGCTTAAATTTCAGTGTTTGTGGGAATAGTATATATGTATAATGCAATTGATGGGATGGGAAGAGGGGGAAGTTATTTGTATGAGAATGATGGGGTGGTGATGACAAGAGACCCAAAGCCAAGATTGAGGTGGACTGCTGAATTACATCAACAATTTGTTGATGCTGTCACTAAGCTTGGTGGTCCTGATAGTCAGTACTCTCTTTTATTTTTGTTTCATTTTGTGCTAATAAATGTTTGGCCATCTTTTTCTACTTTTTGAGTTGGGAATTACTGAATTCACTTACAACAACAACAATAATATACTCAGTGTAGTCCCACAAGTGGGGTTTGTGGATGGTGGTGTGTATGCGGACCTTACTTCTATACAGACTATACCTTGTGAAGGCAGATGAGAGAGATTGTTTTCGAAAGACAATTACTGAATTCATTTGTAGTTCTAAAATTATTTCTCTCAGACTTACAGTAGTGCAACTTTTAAGTAGTAATGAACAGTTGTTATGCTCCGATTCGAGTGGCTCTTTGATTCATTTTAAATTTTGCAAGTTGGTTTGGAATGGAGTTATGTATGTAGTAGAGAGGTATAGTTGCAGCAAGATCTGTTGGACCATCAGTTTCATTATTCTTTGAAAAAATAATACTTTTTGCAGCCGTTTTAGCTCTTGATTGTTACTTTATCAATTGAATGAGTATTTTCTATGCTATTTGGTTAATCTCAATGAGTCTACCATTAGATTGACCCCAATTTTGTTTCTGGATATCCTGCTATTCATTGATCCTCTTTTAGATCGATGTCCTTTTTGAGATAAAAGTTGTTAGTTGAGTGACTGTCTGAGAAATTAACTCGGGAATATGTGGAAAGGACTAAAATCATGTCAAGGCTGTCAATTCTGCTAATTGGAGTATCCTCTTATCTCTATTGCTTGAGATATCTTTGTCCACCTTTGACTTAGATAGATTTAGCTTCAGGAGGTAAACTAGATAGTTAAAATATGAATTTTACATGCCTTCACTTGCTTGTGCTAAGTGAATTTTTGCATTTGGAATCATTTTTTGTTATACGCACCGCGAAGTTTGATGGAAGATATTGGATTTACAGAAGCAACTCCCAAATTAGTTCTGAGGTTAATGGGCTTGAAGGGTTTGACACTATACCATTTGAAGAGTCATTTGCAGGTTAAAGTTTGTTTCTGCGCCTTGTTTTTTTCAATTTTTTCTTTCTCTGATAACCACTTTCGATGTCTTTTACCTTGTATTTTCAGAAGTATAGACTTGGACAGCTGGCCAAGAAACAAAATGCAGCAGAGGCAAACAAAGAGAACAGCGGTGAGTTTGCTATAATTTTGAGAATTTCCAGCAAAGAGCATAATAATGTGCTACAGAAAACCTTGCCTATTGATTGTAGAAATTTTCAACTTTGTATGATATTTGTATGTTCGTTAAGGCTTCTCGTGTGTAGATTCGTTATGATGAAATCTTATCATGATTGCATTGTGTTCTCCGATTTCACAGGGGACTCTTCTGGACAGTTTGGTTTGCATTCCTCAGGCTCCAGTACCTCTTCATTAAGTATGAACTTTATGCAAGGGTAGGTGACATGTTGTGTGCATTTGGTTTGATAATGCCTCAATAGACCTTATTATTAGGCTTAAATTAACTCGGTTAATCTACTGACTTCTCGCTAATGAATGGCACCTCTATCTAAACAGAGAAGTCCCAACCGCGGAGGCAGTAATGTGTCAGATTGAAGTTCAGAAAAGATTACAGGAGCAGCTTCAGGTATGCATAAACTTATTTACTAGCATCATTCGTATTCCTAATGAGCGTAAATCATGAAAACATACAAACACTGGACGTGATGATCCTAATCCTGTTCTTCTAGCTATGTTTAGTCAACATTCATTGGTTTTAGGTCACCCATTCTAATAGCAAGATTAACTCTCGCTACACAGGTGCAACAAAAACTGCAAATGAGAATAGAAGCACAGGGTAAGTATTTGCAAGCAATATTAGATAAAGCTCAGAAGAGCCTTCCAGACAACATGAACTCTCCTAGTGCACCGGAAGCAACAAGAGCTCATCTCACTGCTTTCAATTCACCTCTGTCAAATTTAATGGATTACACGGTACATGGAGAGAACCGGGACAACAACATAGGGCTACAAACGTCTAATTACATCATAGAGAAAGAACAAAAGAAGGATATGAATCTTTATAAGCTCAAAGAAGATTCCATTAATTTTGATTTGAACTCCAGAAGTAGCTATATATGATTTTATCAATAATTGTTCTGTCCACACAAGATTATTAAATAGTACATTATTTGCTCAAATTTTTCATTCATTGAAGAAACACGAAATTCAATCATATTGAAGCTAATTAAGAAAGCGTTTTAGATATTCATCCATACGAGTATAATGAACTTCAGGGTAGAGAGCAGAGGCTTCTTCAGCATTTTGTCCAATTTCAAAGTTAGTTAAACAACCTTCATAGAATATGTGGTAGAAATGTCCCACTCCTACCTGCCCAGCATAGTCCATTTCTGCATCAAATACCAAGTCAGATCTCTCTCTAACAGTCATTCTCGACGATAACATTTAACTATAATAGTTAAACTTTCTTATGAAAACGATTATTAATGTTATATTATATGTTTTCTGTAATAACGTTTTGCTATTTCATTATTATACTTTTGTTTTGAAAAAGTGAGTAAAGATTCTTTTAGTACAAAAAATTAAATTAATGAAAACCATAACTAGGAGGGAACAATTTTCAGAGTGCAGTTTTACTACATTCTTTTGAACTAAATTAATGCACTTAAAACTTTTGCAAGCATCAATCAGATACTAGTAAAATATATTATAATAAGATCTTCTTGAAATTATATTTACATATTCAACTGCATAAGATGTACTACTAT
>JAJOOR010018512.1:0-14563 GCA_036250505.1 Solanum acaule
TGGAAATTTGGCAGTCCAGAATCTGGAAATTTGGCTAAGTTCAAAAATCTGGAAATTTGGCTAAGTGTGGAAATCAGTGAGTTTTTGGCCAACTTTGAGCAGTCATAACTCCTAGCTCAGGATGATTTAGGAGTAGTTCCAGTTATGGTTGTGAAGCTTGTGGAACGATCTTTCCAACGCCACCGAGTTTTCTCGATTCCGAGTTCTTATGAGCAAGTTATGCCCTTTGAAAGTTGGGCAGTTGGCAAGGTGTCCGTCCGAAAATTTAAGGGCATTTTGGTCTTTTCACAAATCATTTCTTTTGAGGTTATATTGTTGTGTTAGGCTGTTTGTGGATCATTTTTGTTCCATTTTAAAACAGAGAAAGTTAGGGTTCTTGAGTGAAGAAGAGAAGAAGAGAGAAAGAAGAGAAGAAGAAGAGGAGATCAAGGAGATTCGTCAAGATCATCGTGGATTTTTCGTCGGGGGCGATCCCTATCAAGGTATGTGAGTCTTTAGTGTGGGCTGATCCTTTCCCCCCACACACCAAACTCATTTTTTCATGATTTGAGAAGAGATTGGATTTGTTGTTGAAGTTGATAGTTGTTGATGTTGTTAGTTGTGTTGTTGAAGTTATTGTTGGTTGTGGGACAGGATTGGGTTGTGTATTTGAGTTGTGATCTATTGTATGTTGAGAGATTGATGATCCTTAGTGTTGGTTAGGTTTCCGCTGAGTTAAGAAAGCCAGGCCAAGGGTTCGCTTGGGGCCAGAAATGGTCTCCGGGTGCCGGTCCCGCCCAGGGTGTAGGCTCGGGGTGTGACAAGTGTTTCCTAATATAAGGACAACAATTTCCTTTCTTCTACCAATATGGGAGAAATGACTTTTTATTTGCACTTTGCAATGACTTTTCATTTTCCCTCCAAAATTGGTTCCCCCACTTTCCTATTTTCTCTTCTTATTTCCCATTCACTCTTTGCTAAACCCAACAAATAGGACCTTAGTTTAGTTAATGTGTGACTCTGAGATTCGGTCATAATCTAGGCGATACTCGTACCTTTTCCTTCCTTGTTTTGTATCAATAAAGTAATTTAATTTTTGAGTTTTTTCTTACAAAATTAATCTAATTGGATTTGTCACCAGTTCTAAAAAAAATATTTGACAGTTTTTTTTATGTTCCCCTTTTACTTCATTAGTACACTTCTTTTCATCATTTAAGAAATTAAATCCCATTTATTGCCCAACTTACCAATATTGTTTAGGGCCTCATAATCCAAAATATAGAGAAATTTTCAAGTGAGCGTTTTACATTATTGGAAAGAAAAGGAACTCATAATCACAACATATATATAAAGAAGACATAAAAATGTGAATAAATATTATTGTACAAAAGATGAGAAGAGAAGTAGCAATATAACAACAACAAAAAACTTAAGAAAATTCTTACCTTGTGTTGTTGAGGGTGGCCACAGATGAGAGATTAATTGTTTCAAAGGTTTGATTAATTTGATGGTAACAGAATTATAAAATGAGAGAGGATTGTATTATGTGAGGTAGTTTGACTCGGTACGGAGTTTAAGAAACAAAGGAAGATTTTTAAAATTTGTGGTTCAAAATGAATGATAGAAATTTGTGTGGCTGTAAATCATTTCATTAAGGGTAAAATAAACATTTTATAGTTAAATTGTTACTTAATATAGAAATGTGTCATTCTTTTTAAGACCGACCAAAAAGTAAAGTAAGTCACATAAATTGGGACAGAGGGAATACTCAAAATCGATAGTATCAAGAATATTTGAACGTTATTTCAAAAAAATAATAATCTTAGATCTGTACAATGTGGTTTGAAAAATAAAAAGAAATAGAGAAACTGAAAATCATTAATCTTTAAATGTGAAAATATAATAATTAAATTTTAAAAAAAAAGTATTTCTAAAATAATTTTCTTTTCCACAGTCAGTGGAACGAAGTTAATCTCATTAAATTTTACGGTGTGTCAACTTCTGGTTTAGAGTAAATATATTAATTGTTGATGGCGCTTAAATAAAAGGATTATAGTAAGACTTGGCTAAGCAATAATTTAGAATAAAAAATCAACTTAATTACGATAATGAATTCTAGATCTAAAGTAATGTGCACACTCACATGCATGTATGATTAATGATCAATACAAGTGATGAGAACTATTCAAATTTTGCAAAAAACAATGGTTTTAGCCTCCAAGAAGCTTCACTAAACAAGCTCGTACTACTTGTCATGTTTTTTTTCTTCTTTTTTAATCTCAAGTAAATCCGCAATCTCTATCTGTCTTTTGGGTGGACACTTTGTGGTAACCTGCTCACAGGAGATGTAAAACGCATTAGGAAGTTGATATGTTAAGAAATGCATTTAACTTTTTTTTTTTTAAAAAAAAAATGTGAATAAAAAACATCACTTGACAATCTGGATAGTCCATTTTCTGATGAAATTAATGCACGAGATGAAATTAATTTTGAATATACAGATATATTATGAAATTGATACTGAATACATAAATATATTAAATTTGTGAAACTTAAATACATTCTGAAATACAAATAAATAGGGAGATTTGCGAATCTTGCAGAAGAAAATAGGGAGTAATTACCCTGCAGAAGAAAAAAGAAATACAATATTGTTTAGTTGAATACTTATTTGGATTGAGAATGAAAATGAGAATGTCTATGACTCTATCTATGCTATGTGTATCGATCTAGGACAATAAAAGAACTTGGAGACTGTCACATCCTGTGTTTTCTTCGATTTCTTTTTTGATATTCATAGCTGAAACCTCAAGAGAGTCGGTGTAGTCAAACAGTGTAATAAGTCGCAGTGTTGGAATATCTGCAAAGCTCGGAGGGATCTCCTTGTAGAAGTAACCAGTTCTTATAGATAGCTCCTCAAGCATGGGAAATGATTCCTCTGAAGCTTTCCATTCTTCCATCCTCATAAAGTGTAATGCCAAGTATTTGAGTGCAGGGAACTCCACATTTGTGACGTCCCAACAATGGTACTCTACTTCCTCCCAATGAAATCCTCCCTCTAATGTCAGACTCTCAAGCTTCTTCAATCTTGCAATATTTTGAATCATTTCTTTCGTTAAGAAACAACCACCAATGCACAAATCCCTAAGATATGAAGGGAAGACAAAGTAGCTCTCCCAACCAACTGAATCAAAGAATCCCAGAGGGCTTATGATCAGTTTAAGAGATTGAAGACGAGTATGAACTTCCACTGAGGGAAACAAAGTACAACTAGGTAAAGCTTCAACACGGAGGCTGAGTTCTTCAAGATTCGCAAATCTCCACCAGAACCTTGGATTCATATCATCCACAGATATATGATGAGAGCGAAATGTCTTCAAGTTCTCTAGCATAGTTGTTGAAGATTCTTCAAAAATTGCTTTATCATTGTCATCCCATACCAAGGAAAGTTTGTTTATATTCAAATGCCTCAGCTTCTTCATTTTCCAGATAGTTGCAGGTGATGGCCTTCTAAATTTAGATGAACGAACCACTAGAGTTTGAAGATCCAACATGTGAGATATCCACTCGAAATCAAATTCTTCAACAGAAATTTCAAGGTACCTCAAGTGAGTCAGGGATTGTACCGCGATAGGCCAAGAACTTGGCAGATCCTCATAAGGAAAATGCAACACACGAACAACTCTTAACTTAACAAGTAAGGGTAAAGGATTTGATCTGTTCCATGGGTTGAAATTTGGATGAGCAATGAACTCCAAGGATCTAGAACATTCACCAAAACACTTTGTACTTACCTTAGACTCAAGCATTGGAATCTTATCAAACTGATATTCACAATGATCTAATTGCTTAACAAGATCATCATGAATATAAATGCATAACCGTGAACTCATAGAACATAAATGCTTATATGGACTGTATGGCACTGTGAGCTGCATAAACTCTTCTTCTTTAAGTTTTCTCAAGCAAAACTCACGCACTACATCATGAAGTATGCACTTTTCTATGTCACCATTGATTGTATTTTTAGAGACCATTACAAGGCTTCTATTAAGAAGATCGTTCAAGCAAACTCTAGATGCTTCCTCCATGTTCTCCTCGTCGACATTCAGTACAAACTCTTCAGCCATCCACAACTTCAGCAGATTGTCCACTGGAATCTTATGGTCCTCTGGAAACAATCCCATGTAAAGAAGGCAATGCTTTAAGTGGTTTTCTAAATGGTCATAACTTGATTGTATTACCTTCATACTCTGCTCTCCTAAAGCAAGGGAACTTAAGTCATTTGCAACCTTGAGCCACAAGGACGCCTCCCTTCTCATTTTTGCAACCATTCCAGCAATCAGAACAACCACAAGAGGCAATCCCTTACAGTGTTGGGCAATTTGTAACCCTGCTTTCACTAGATTTGAGGGACAATTCTCTCCTCGAAACACTTTCTTCTGCAATAATACCCAACACTCTTCCGTTGTTAGAAATCTAAGAGAATAAGGATCACTACGGTGCTGGAGATGCTTAGCAACTTGTTCAATTCTAGTTGTTACCATTACTCTGCTTCCGTCTTCACCTCTAGGGAAACATAATCTCAAATCCTCCCATGCCTCGACTTCCCATATATCATCTAACACGATGAGGTATCTCTTGCCTATTAGACTCTTGCGCAACATGTCAGCTACGTTATCATTCTCCTTGATTTTGCGCTCTTTAGTTGTAGCTTGTTTGAAAATCTCAACCAACAACGTCGTCCTATTATATGCTTGAGACACAGCACACCATACTTGAACATCAAAGTGATTAACAATAGAAGGATTGTTGTATACTTTCCTGGCCAAAGTTGTTTTTCCGAGTCCTGGCATTCCAAAGATTGAGAGGACATCCAACTCCTTTGTTCTTCCAGTCAATTTCTTCATTATAATTTCTGCATCATCCTCAAAGCCGACGACTTCATCATCATCAATTGATGGAATGCTATGTTTGTTGGAAGGCTCTCCAGAAGAAAGAGTAGTTTCCTTTCCACAAGTCTCAACAACATCCATGCCTTGAGTAATTAGTAACTCTACCACCTTTCAATCTTTTCATAAAAGATATGAAAACAAACATTAATAATATTTAACTTTTAGAGAAAAAAAACCCAAACCAAAAAATTATTCTCCCTCTGTCCCAATTTACTGGCATTTTTCGTTTTTCGAGAGTCAATTTGATCGAAATGAAATTCATATATTTGTAAACTACATAAAAAGTACTATAAGTCACAATAATTGTTAATTCAAAATGTTTAAAAGATTTATGAAAAACTTATGATAAAAAATAGACTTGTTTGAATCTCGAAATTCAAAAAATGCCACATAAAATGGGACGGAGGGAGTAGTAACAAAGTGAAGTCTTATGAGTCTAAAGGCCACCACCATATAATCAAAGATGAATGAAATGAATAAACCCCTTACATTAGTAGTTCACTTCTTCTGATCTTAGGATGGAAATGTCTATGACTTGTAACTTCTAACTTAGTATAACAATGTTTGGATCCAAATAAATCGCATGACATACCAAATCTAACAAAGCAGACCTCGAAAGACAACTAATCAGACAACATACGAGAAATATAACAAAAGAGACACTAATTTAATATGGATCTCTCCGTTGACCTACGTCCACTGATAAAGAAATGAGCAGATCTACCGTATAAAAGATATTACAAAGTATTGAAAGAAAAATAAACTCATAAAATCTAGAAATCTGACCTTTCGTTATTGAGAGTGGCAATAGGGGTTATTAGTTGCTCCAATGTTGCTTAATGCTTTTGGGTTTAGAGAAATCCAAACTCTAAGAAGAATGAAGAGTGATGTTAAAATTTGGATAGAAAGAGAAAAACATACTCCGTCTCTTTGACATACAATTTTATCCTTATTAATTATAAAGTGGTTAAATTAATACCTTGACATTTTCAAGAAATTATACCTTCTTTAAAGTAATAAATTGAGATTATTTTTTCATGATTTATCAAAATGAACAAGTAATTAGGGATAACTAAAAAAAAAAAGGTCAACAAGTAATTAGATAGGGAGTACTAAGACTATATATTAATTAATATAAATATTGTAATAAACTATTTATATCAATTTATATTTTTTAAGAGAGGTGCATAACTTAAAATGAACAAATAAAAATGATGGGGGAGTACATGTTAATTAAACAAATATTGTAAATAGTACTACATAAGATGTTAATTAATCATACACATATACCAATAATAATTTTTAATTTTCTAGGTCTGACTATAATTTAAAACTCCCGATCAACAGCTGTATGTACAGTGTACCAGTACCTCCATGTTATTTCCGTCAAAAGATACTTTTGTACCTTATTTTTTTTACTTATCCTATTTTTTTTTTTTTAATTGTCATAATTTTCTTTTTATTTATATACAAGAAGAACAAAATATAGTAATTGACGTTAAAATAAATATTATACTGATCCAAATAATAAAAATACATATATAAAAAATAAAAGTTATTTAAGCAAATATGAATCTTTCTTTAATATTTTTAATTATTTATTTATTTTGGTTACCACATTATATTGTCATTACAAAATTCCTAAAAAAAAGAAAAGGTATATATGAGCCGTTAGATATCAGAAAATAAAATATGAGTTTTTTTTTATACCAAATTTCAGGTGAAGTTATGATGGCAAAATTCCTGATTTCCCTAACATTTTATTTTGTTTCCTAACGTTTAGATAGTTATTGATAGAGATTTAGTATGTATAAAATGACTATATGATTTGAGAATTGAGATGAAAACAGCGATCAAGAGAATGATTTTTTTTTCCAGATCTCATGTGTAAAAATAAAAATCTCTGGTAAGAAAGTCATAAAACTAGAAAAAAAAATTAAATAGCATACAAAATCAATTCTTATTCTTGTGCTACATCAATACTGTACACAACACTAGCAGCACAAATAACTAAGCACTTTCACAAATTTATCCTTACAGCAGCATTATAAAACTTGGTTTTAAGCAATAATTTAAAATAATGTAGTCAACTTACGATAAATGTTTGAAAATGTAACATGGAGTGAGTCATAAATTATTTTAAATTGTGTTATATTACTCCTCAAGTAAAATAGTACACTTCTTATTTATTTGATTCAAATTTGCTTCTTCTACGAAATTGAAATGCAGCTTATCATAATTATAGTTTTTTTATCGACTTAGTTCAAGTGTTATTAAATTTTGAAATAATTTTCAATATTTTTTTATGTTTGGATAAATTGAAAAAAAAAAAATACTTATAAGCACTAGATTTTAAGGTAGTATGATAAAACTAAGTCAAAAGCTAAAATTCAATTCAAATTGGACAACATGAAGCTGTAATTGAACTTTGATTAAATTTTAGTTAGAACAGAAGTTAATAGCATGTTTAGTTAAATTTTTCAATGATCTTTTTTTTTATTTTTTTTTATAAAAAAGTAATTTTCATAAAGAACATATTTTAGTGGAAAAGCCGTTAGTGTTTGGTTAATTAATTTAAAAACATTTTTGATCAACAATTAATATTAAACCAAACTTTTAAAAGTGTTTCTAAGTATATTATCTCAAAAGACCTGCAAAATTGAATTGCAATCTCAGCTTCCAAGTTAAAAAACTCCCTAATAAAAAAAAAACAGATAATAGTGTGACAATACAGAAGTGGAAATAGAGCAACTTTGAATTGCTTCTAAATACATTTATTTTTGCTTTACAACTAGAACATGGAGACTGTCACATCCTGTGTTTTCTTCAATCTCTCTTTTGATATTCATAGCTGAAACCCCTAGAGACTCTTTGCAGTAAAACAGTTCAATAAGTTTTAGTGTTGGAATATCCACAAAGCTAGGGGGAATCTCCTTGATGAAACCTCCTGTTATAACCAAGGCGTGAATTGGGCGCGATGCTCCATTCTTGTGCGGAGTTTTGGCGAAAGTTGATTTAAAAAGGACTCCTAGTTGAAGTAGAATTCGACTCTATTGTTCCTAACTATTATAAATAGACCCTTAGGGCTCCATTGTTAGGGTTCGACTTTTCATTGGTGTGCAAGAGCAAGTATCTACGTTTGTAATAGGTTTTAATCTTCTAACTCTTCTATTTTCCGGAAATCATATGAACAATTGTATTTTGTGGTTTTCTAATAGCATGAGTGGCTAAACGCCCTAGTTCTGGGGCTGTAGCTACGAATGGATTGTTGATTATTAAAGGCTTTATGAATTAATTATTGGTTGTCATTATAAGTTACTTCTATATTCTTGTTTTAGTATTTTATGCTTGCGCACCATAAGATAAATATATTGTCTAATCTTAAAATCGAGAGAGGAGGGATTAGATAGACCAGAGAATATAGAGAGCTCGATCGACCCATTAGATTGAGGTGATTTGTGTTTAGGAGTGACGCCCGGACGAACAATTTGCTTGGTTATGAAATAGGATGAAATATAAATACTCGCCAGTTAGTCTATTTATCCCCGCTCAACGATGTAGTTAGATAGCTAACTAGAGTAGGCGACTAGAGGTGTGTAGCCCGACTCATACAATTAACCCTATAAAACAGTAACTTGACAACTGAAATTAATTCTAAGCCAATAATATGATACATGATATTCAATATATGCTATAGCCCTGGAATTTCTTTTAACTTGCTTGATACATCATATTAAAGTCGTTCGCAATTAGTTATTTTCATTTAGTGCATAATTAGTAGTAATTAACAACCAATCATCAACTCTTGAAAACGTTACTTTTACTTTTATTTGTAGAATTAAGTGTTAAATATAAATTGATCATAAGTCCCTTAGGAACGATAACTCGTTTCTTAAAGAATCTATATTACTTGCGCGACCACGTACACTTCAGCGAAACAGAATGAAAGCGAGTACAAACTTCTGGTACGGGAAACAAAGGAAACTTAGGTTCATCTTCAACTTGGAGGCCAAGTTCTTCAAGATTCGGAAATCGCCACCATAATCTTGCATTCATATTATCCAAGCATATATCGCAAGTGCGAAAACTCTTCATGTTCTCTAGCATAGTTGTTGAACATTCTTCAAAACTTCCTTCGTCATTGTCTTCATGTTAGTTCGAAGCTGATATGAAGTTTTGATGATTTAACAAACTTATGGATCTAACAAGGAACCATATCCTTGTTATTGGGATTGCTGACAGGAGAAATAAATGAATAAACTCAGTATGAGAAATATTTGTGTGTAATAATCAAAAAGGGGAAAAATGTTATATTCTAGATGTTTTGATGATCCTCACAAATGCAGGGACCTGGTCCCTAGCAGAGTGCTCTCGTCCAAATTCAAATAGGGTACAGTTGTAAAGCTGTCATGTCAGGTGGTAGGTGAAAAGTGCAGTGTACTACACCAATAGGAAGAGCGGAAGAGATTGTTTTGTTTCAGTATCTCACAAATGCAGGGACCTGGTCCCTGGCAGAGTTCTCTCCATCATATTCAAATGGGGTACCACTGTAAAGCTGTCACGTCAGGTGATAGGTGAGGCGCCAGCGTACTGAACCAATCAGAATGAAAGAAGGTGTTTGTCCAACGGGTAATAACTCTTTATGGTTGATATTTTCAACATGAAAAACACCATATTAAATTCATTCATTCAAATAAGAAAGTTAGCCAACAAGCCTTTTCAGGAACTCCCAATGAACATTGCAAGGGACCTGGTCCCTGCAAGACTGCGATATGAAAAGGTGAGAAGACAACCGTCAGAAAAGCTGCCACCTCTGATGTGGTAGGTGAACAACTTTTCTGAACAGCAGGCTTTCAGCCAATAGGGTTGTCTCAACGAGTTTGTGTTGATTTTATATAGTTTCTTCTCAAAAACACAAACTCATGACTTGGCAAACTAAACTTGGATTTTCTCTGAAAATTCATAAGCTTGAAAAGAAGGTCATCTTCAAGGAAGAACATTGCTCATATCAACAAGAGACCAGATAGAGTACTGAAGAGTCTTTGTTGTATTTAAAGTTTTGTGTCTCATGTGTTTATATTTTAAATCTATTCCTAATCTATAAAGGAATTAGATCTTCGTTTTGTTCTACCAAAAGTCTAAGTCAGTTAAGGTCAACTGATTTAGTGGGCAGCATTGTTATGCTTAGTCAAAATTCTAAGTCATCTAGTGGTAGGTGATTTAGTGGGCAGTGTTGTATCTGCTTAGTTGAAGTCTAAGTTATCTAGAGGTAGGTAGCTTAGTGGACAGTGTGGTATCTGCTTAGGCTCGGTTAAATAATTGTTGTATTACTTAGTTTAGAGATTAGGAGGTTAATCTCTATGTGTGGTTGTAAACTGGTTTTTACTTTTGCTTTAAGAAGATTAGTAGAAGCAGTTTGAAAAGTTCTGTTGAGACAAGTCGTGGTTTTACTTCCTTGAGCAAGGAGGTTTCCACATAAACTGCTTGTTTTGTAAAGGTACTTCTTAAAGCAAAAGTAAAAACTAGTTTACAACCACACATAGAGTTTATCAAGTCTAGTTTCATAAGTGTATTGGTAAGCTTCTAGTGAAGGTACTTCTTTAGTAATTTTGTGGATCCAATCTATATTTTCTTCGATGAAGACGGTTCGTCCATTATGGTTGAATGAACTCCACATTAAGCTATCTAATCCAAGTCCAAAGACTAAGAAATTGCATGGTGATTTCTTCTCAAGGACCTTAAGTGTTATTGATATTTCGTCGTGTTTTTGTTGTATTGTTCTATTGGTAGTGGCATATGTCACGCCCCGAGCTACCCCCGAGACGCGAACACGGGACCTAGGACCACAAGTGATCCCAAGCTAACCCTGCTGGCATGATCATGAGCATACTAAAGATAATAAACTGATGTGGAAGCTAAATCATAAATAAAATGAAAAGATGGGGAATATATACTATAACTGAGATAAATGAAAACTGATGAGTTTAATACAAAGAGGATATTAACTCAATATTGAGTTGAATCTATCTATGTATGAAAATAGCCTCTAACTGACTAGAAATGCTGGAATAGGCCCCAGCTAAGTCTACAAAAACTGAAACTAAAAGACTAAAATACTGAAAAGAAACCCATGACTATTTTCCTCGGAGAATGAGGACTCACCACTGATTCTGCTGAACTGGAGATCAAGAACCGATCTAAGCGCGATCTGGATACTGAGAACCTGAACCTACATCATGAGAAGATGTAGCGCACGTATGCGTCAGTACTTGAAAGGTACTGAGCATGCAGGATAGAGTAAAAATGAAATAACATATAACTGAACAAAGCAATAAAGCAATGAAATAATCTGAACATAATATAGATACTGAATACTGAGCTAACTGAATGCAATGACCAATTTATAACATACTGAGACTGAATACTGAATATACTGATAAATGGTCAATGCAATAGAATCTGACTGAACTGTGGGAGCTGCTAATAACCGACATAAAACCACATGAGCTAAATGTGGAGTCCGATGTATACGCCCCATTGAGAGGACCCAATATACCTGCCAGAGGTATAGAGGTATGCTGACGTGATCACTAAACTGATGTTGCCCACAGAGGGGACTTACACCTACATGGCTCGTAGTTCTGGGACTATATAGGTACGCTGAACCCTAGTCCAACTCGGTATTATGCTACTCCCAATGAATTAATTGGTTAACTGGTTATGACTGAATCTCTGTAAATACTGGATAGCTCAAAATTGAACACGCAAACTGAGAATGCAACAATTAATCTGATAATGATGCATTAATAACTGAGGCATGTATAACTCAATAACTGAGATATCTGACCTAGCATGTGTAATTCAAGAACTAAAGAAATACATAGCTAGGGTTCTGAAATTCATGCGAGAAACGATGTAATAACATGATAATCTGATTTGGAACATGTTAATAACTAATTCATGATAATCTACTGTAATTCTAGAAACCCTAGGTCTATTCATAATAAGGGAATCAAGAAACTGACTGAATTCTAGGGACCTAATGGGTGAAAGGAACCCACTAGTGAAATCCCACATACCTAGTGACGAATTCCATGGAGAAATCTTTCGATTTCGGGGCTGGAATTGATGGAACCTTATTGCGTTCTTGAACTAGGGTTCTTGACCTTTTTATCCTCTCTTGATTCTAATTTTCTAAGTTTTGATTAATGATTTGATTTGGATAAGTTCTAGTTATGTTTCTAGGCTTAAACTAAGTAAAACCTCATGATTTAGGATTTAAACGACGTATCTTAGGGGTTAAACGAACTAGGAAAAGACCAAAAGACCCCTGACTTAACTGCTGTCGGAGTGACCGACGGATTGGACCTACGGGCCGTAGGTCAATCGACGGTCCGTAGATTGGGGTCGTCGGTCAAGTCTGCCCGATAGGGTTTCACTAAAACAAGCATAACTTTTTACTCGGAGGTCGGATTTTAGCAAACTCGGTGGCGTTAGAAAGAGGATTCAATTATCTATCATATCATAGGTCTGGGACACACAATTCCTTTTGTGCTAAGAGTTATGACCATTTGAAGATGACCCAATCAATAATTTTCATCTAACTGCCTGCTGACCCTCACCTACGGTCAGACCTACGGACCGTAGATCGAACGACAGTTCGTGCTGGTCGATCGTAATTCGTGTCAGAGGCTGGGTAAATGAGTTTTGATCCACGGACACAGACCACAAATCGTGGTCTGACCTACGGACCGTGGGTCTGTCCGTGGTCGAGACTTAGCTGGTTTTCTGAGCTGGGTTTTGGGGAGGGGTTGCAGTGGTGAACCATAGACCACTAGCACGGGCCGTGGTCTGACCTATGGTCTGTGGATGGCAACCGTGGGTTGCACCTGCAACTTCCCAAAATCTGCATTTTTGGTCTGTTTCCGATACGGGGTGTTACAACATAGTGGAGAAATGATTCAGCTAGAGATGGTGGAATCTTGTTGCATGAGTTTATTAATAAGTTTTTTAGCTTGAAAGATGGGGAGTTTGCTCTTAATATCAAGTACAAGAGAAAGATGAAGAAAATACATGATAGTATGAGCTTGTTCATGATCATTGTTTGTTGTTTTTTTTATGTTATTTGGTTTTCTTTAATGGGGATAGACTTGTGAGAGTATATGGAGGAGCTAGATGGTTTGGTTTTTAACTAGCTTTGAAATGGAAGAGGGGAAAGAATTCACAATTAAATAGTGATTTTACATGATTTGTTTCTTAGTTTAAAGAGAAAGAATTTTTTTTTTAAAAAAAAGATGCATTGGTTTTGAGCTGATTTAATATTCAAGCTCAAAATTCAATGTTAAAGTGAATTTGTAAGTAAATTTTTTTATACTACTAAAAGAGAAACAGAGGACCTAACAAATTAATTGAAAACGTGTTTGTTATGACATACTATAAACTACTGTTTGGAACAAGACATGTCTAGGAGCAAATTATGAGGGATATTTCTAGAGGCAGATTCAAGATTTGAATTTTGTGAGTTGGAGGTTGATATTCTACCACAGTTCATTCGATTACTGAATTTCAAATCCATTGTATATACTTTAGTTAGTAGATTTTTTAAACATATATACAAAGTATGATGAAGACGACAAAAAGTATAATGAGATCCTATCTTAGCGTTGACAACGAATGTAACAAAATCATAGCAAAATTGGAAAAAAAGTTAAGATAAAATTGGTACAGTCTCCCTATCCCAGCCCGCTTCGTCCCTTAGAACTGATTC
Source organism: Solanum acaule (assembly GCA_036250505.1). NCBI lineage: Eukaryota > Viridiplantae > Streptophyta > Magnoliopsida > Solanales > Solanaceae > Solanum > Solanum acaule. The sequence goes on from JAJOOR010018512.1 coordinate 13,702, forward strand.
CCTTTATCCCGATCTTGTCATAGTACTAACAGAGTCAGCTCAATAAAATAGGTGGACTAAAACCAAAATTTAAAAGGTAACCTTATACTTATTTAGTACTCTCTTCATCTCAACACACTTAAATAAAATGAAGCAAGCAATAAAGTTGAGACACATACTGTTAGGGTATATACTATTATTCATGTGTTTAGAAATAGTATTCTAACAATTTTCAAGATTAAATATCTTAGTGGGAGATTGTTAGGGTATATACTTTTAACCATGCATTTAGATATAGTACATTATAACAATCGTGATGGTTAAAAGTTTAAGTGGGAGATTGTTGTGATATATACTATTAACCACGTGTTTAGATATAGTATTTATTATAGAATAATTATTTATTCATTTTAATAGATCATATATTCATTTATGGTGTTCGTTTACTTATATAATAGATGATTTGGTGTATAGAGTTTAAGCTTATACACAGAGGATTAAATCATCGGTTCTTATAAGTATAAAGTTTTTTTGTTCACAATCTAGGATGGAAATTGGACATGCCATCGGTACGATTGTAGCACAAGATTATATGTAGTTTATCTTGATTATGGGAATGGTATAGTTCCAAATTCTTGTGCTAGTGTATTTTGTATGTATTGAACGGAACCGAGTAGAGATAGTTGTTGGGGTTTATTTGCCCTGATTTCTTACCATAAATAGGTTTTCCTTTTAGGAAAAAGTTTTAATATTTTACTAGTCCTTTTCTTGTAGGAAAGGTTTAAGACTCTATAAATATAGGCTTGTTCCTTCTAACTTAATTAGCATTCACAATGTAGTCCTAGGGTTTTGAGAGTTGCGGTTATGGGGGAGAATTTTGTGT
>JAJOOR010018513.1:0-19471 GCA_036250505.1 Solanum acaule
CCCCCCCCCCCCCCCCCCCCCCACACACACACACCCCTTTTCTTGACTTTTGAAAATTTTTCAAGTCTAGCTAGATGTCTACATCTCCTAGCTTTTTGAATTGCCAAAGTTCATCCATGTTCCACAATGATCCTTCATCATTCAACCAATTAGCTTCTGCCACCTCACATTCTGAAATTGACATTTCTTGATATGTAAAATGCTCTGGCTGCTGAATGAAACTTCCCACATGGTAACATTCATCATCTTGATAAATTGAATTCAAATTTTCATTCAACACATTCATTGAATTTTCTAGTGAACCCCATGTTGTGTTGTTGTTGTTATTAGTATCATGGGATTTGTTGTGTTTTGTACAAGGTTCTTGATTATTGTTGATTAAGGGTAAATTAGGAAGTTTTTTTTCAATTGATGATGAAGAACATTGTTCCATTTTTTCAAGTAATCTTGGTACCCATAGATTCTTGATTGCTTCAACAAACTTCTTGCTATTTGAATCAACTTTAAGTTGTCTTGCTTGTTTTTGTACCTTCGTTCTCCAGTAGTTCTTGATTTCATTGTCTGTTCTTCCTGGTAAATGCTGAGCAATCTTTGACCACCTAAAATACATAGACGAATTCAAAATTTATGAGTTTTTTTAAACTTAAAAAAGTCAAAACAGTCAGATGCACGAAATATCTCGCATTGTACCCCTCAAGAAGTATAATATAAACAACCTAATGACACAAATATCGAGAGTCGATTACCCGACTCAAACTTGTGATCTATAGGTCATACGGGTTCAAAGTATATTTACCTATTTCCCCATTTGGAGTGAAGTTCAAGAATTAAGAGTTGTTCTTGTGGAGTGAGATTTCCACGTTTAATATCTGGTTTTAAATAATTCAGCCACCTTAGTCTACAACTTTTTCCCGTTCTCTTTAATCCTGCAAATAATAATAATAATAAATAAATAAAAAGAATAGAATTTTCTTTGCTTATACTAATGGTATATAATTTTGATAGATATCTTTCACATCTAGCTAAATGACAATTCAAAAAAATAAAAAACATAATACAACATTAGAAAAAGTGTATATTTTTTAAATAAAATTATTTCTTACTTAAATTCAAGAATTATATAAAATTTAAAAATTACCAGCACATTTTGCCAAGGCATTCCAACGACCTTCATCATGAGTAGAAATATAATGAATAAGAAGATTATCTTCTTCAAGAGTCCATGGACCTCTTCTTAGCTCAAATAATTCATCTTTATTTGATAAATTATTATTATTATTACTCATCATTAGAAAGAAGAGAGAGTAGAAAAGAAAAAAAAGATTTTTTTTTGGAAGTTGATGAAGAATGAAAGAGAATTTAAAGCAAAGTGAGGTATTATATAGATGATGACAATAAAGGATTTCTTTTATAGTCTAAAGAAGAAAAAAATAATAAGAAGTTATTTTTTTTCCACATGAAAATAGTACTTACAAACTTTATGGAACATAAAAACTCAAATGGAATTTTTATTTATTTTTTGTGAGTTTTAAGAGTATTGAAATATATTGTGCTATTTAGTAAACAAGAGAATAATAATAATAATGATCTTTGTACGAGCATCTAAGTGTGCTCTAAATACATGTGGATGGACCCCTTTTCTTTCACTTGTGAATGAATATTGACCATACAAATTTCAACACTCTTTGGTCCTCCACCCCCCCTTAAAAAAATATTATAAAAAAAATTAATTTTACTTTAAAAAATAATTTAATTTTAAATTTTTAGTTTACCTTTAATACCATCATTTTAGAGTTACAAAAATGACATAACATGTTTAAAGATTATGAATTTTGGCATTCAGTTCAACATCTTCATATAATTTTAGAGTGATAGAAATATTATGATATATTTAAAATCACATATTTTTTATAATAGAAATGATGTCTATTTAATTATCATAACCAAGTGAAATTATTATTATTGAGTACATAAATTATATAGGAAGTTCTTGAACAAGAAAGTGATAAGATCTTTTTTTGTGTGGGTGGGTCTATTCTATTATATAGTGCTCTAGCTAGGTTGTTTCTTATACTATTGTGTCAAAAGTATATAATCTAGATGATGCATTAAGATATATATATATATAAGTAAATGAGTCTTGATACATTGTAAAGAACATCACATTGAATTGATTTTGAATAAATTCATTCTTCTTTTCGTTCATTTTTACTTATTCAGTTTAAATTTTATATGCTTTATAAAAAATAATTACTTATATAAATATTTTATCATAAAATTCATATCAATTGATATTTAATTTAGGTCATGATAAATTATTTGATGAATAATTAATATTAAAAATAAATTATAAAAAAATAATAATATTTTTTTCTTATATTTTTCATGCAAAGAAAAGCCTTGAGGAAAAAAGGGGAGTCAAGAAAAGTATGATCTTGAGAATGAACTTTGCTTTATTGCTGCCTCCTCGGAAATTGATTCCTATTCAATTTGTTATATTATATTAAATTATATATATTCCCTCTTTTTAATTATGTAAGAAACGTGCTTGACTAAAATTTAGTCTCTCGATTCTTTTTTACTTGTCAAATTTTAATTTGACACGCTTATTAAAAACACAATAATTAATATAGTGAGTGTACTATTTTATTTCTATTAATTAATAAGGTCCCAAATATATTTACTCACTATATTTTATCAAAAATATTAACTCAGTATTAATACACTAAGATATAATAAGAAAAAAAGTTATCCTTTCTTGATTTTTAAAAAATGACAAAGTAAATAGAAATTAAGTTAGAAAATATTTCACAAATAAATAGGGACGGAGAGAGTTGGACTTAGGAGTATATTACTAAAATATTATTTTATGTCCAAGTAAATTAAACGTGGGATTATATGGTTTGATCAAAAGGGCGGCAACCATAACTTTGCCAAGAAAATGTATGGAATTTAATTAATTAAAATACTATTTTGGTTTGAGTTTTCAAGATAGTGATGTTTCTTCCTTTGTTTTTCCCTATGTTTATTCCAATTTACTGTCTCAAATTAGTTGTTGATTTTCATTTTTTAAAGTCAAGATAACGGTGTTTCCTTTTTATTTCAATATAAAAATTGTATAAAATATATTTTAAATTACAATTTATTCATATTTATATAATAAATAAAAAAATTTAAAATATTGATTAAAATTCATATAATTTTATTCCTAAAAAAATAAAAATGTAGCAAATATTTTAGGATATAGTAAGTATTTACAAATCTTTTTCGAAATCAATGTTTATTCTTAAGTCAAAGTCATCAACAAAATGGCTAACAAATCCAAAAAGTTTGATGTCTTCAAAGTTATTTTTTATAATGCTAAGTGCTTTGTATTAGAATATAAAAAAAATATTTTGTTGGAAGGAATATTATGAACTTAGATATCATGTTTATCAAGGGAATCATACAAGTGGTAGAGTATATCCAATTGGAGACTTAATAAAAAAAAATAGCTATAAAATTCATCGTTAATCTATATCTAATTAATAGCTTGTAGCTAATAATATTTCTTAATAATTCATAGCTAATTTATCGTTAAATATAATTAACAATAGAAATTGTCCCGAACAAGTTGCATATCAAAGACGAGCCATAAAAACAGGAATTAACTATAAAATTCATCACTAATCTATTGTTAAATCGCTCATATTTAACATGATTTTTTGATAATTCATCATTCATCTATTATTTAATAAAATTAGAGATAATTTTTTATTGTTTAACAACAGGAATTATTCGTCGCTAATTTTTTTTAATGTTAGAATTATTGAACATAGGTGTCATTGTAATAGCTAGATGCATATCATGGGAACAAAATTAAGTGGTATATCCAATTGTGAGCCTTAAAAGAATTTAGTGGATGATTCGTAAGAAAGTACCTAGAAATTATTTCGGAGTTTGAAGGTAGGGGCCAAAAGGATATATATTAGGAATATAGTATGTATTGAAGTCCTAATTTTTTTTTATTTCTTTTTTACTTCTCGAAATTTTATTTTTAGAGTAATAATTAAAGTACACTTTAGTGTCTGCGTATATTTTACTTTTTTTTACGCTCTATTTTATTTTTTATGGAATTTTATTAAATATGTTATTGTTATTATTGTAATTGAAGTATATATATATATACAAAATGCCTAGCAAAGAATAACCCCGAGATTAAATTTTGTGGAAGAATAAGAATTTTATTCAGGAAAGTTAAATATAAATATACGAAAAAATTGAAAAGGATTTTTTTTTTTTAAAAAAATAAAGAAATAAATTGAGGGTAGAAGGAAAGGAAAAATGAAAGAGGAGATTACCAGATGGAAAATCAAGCACTTATATATGAAATGAAAATTTAGCTCTTCAATTAAAAGGATTCAACCAATAGTGTATTTTTCTGATAAAAGGGATATCAATAATGGATTCATAGAGAACAACGAAAATAATAAGAAAATTAGCCTAAGTATCTAACTAAAATAAAACATCAGAAATAGGTAAAAATCTTTATTATCCATTTGTATTTGATTTAATGTCAAAGTACCTCATGTAATAATTAGATAAATAGATACATTCTTCCCCCCTTAGTAATTTTAAAGATGTCAAAAAGAATCTCTACCGAGTGGTATTCAGTAAGTGGCAAACATATACAAAAATAGCTACCATCCAAATTATATATAAAGCTCTATATTGTTTAAAATGACAACATTTTTCCTATTGTGGGAATTTTCGATGATCGATAAATTAAGTCACGATTATTACATATTCACTTCTCAAGGAGATATCTCAAAAGTCTCCTAACCTGCTATTTACACTGAAATACTACAATTATAATCAAGGGGTGTGATAGTTAAAATCACTTAATTTTTAATGGATATTTCGTGTTACAGATACAAATACTTTATGCGCCTTAATTAGCCCACTTGGTACATAATTAGATTAGTCAGACGAGTGAATTCAGATACTAAATGGCCAAAGAAAAAAGTGCATTTATGTAAATGGAAAGTTAAGAATATATATTCTTCGATCAACTAATTTACCGATATAATTGAAGTATATATACACAACATATACACTATCGATGTATATATTGTGTATAGTATTTGTACATTATATGTATATATTGTATAAAGTATGCACTATGTATATACGTTGAACATGTTTTATAAATTAGATAACTAAATGGTTCAGACATGTAATTATCCCTATTTAAACTTAAAAATTAGATGATCGAATGGTTACTTTTAAGTCCTTATTCCACTAGAGACAAGAGAGTAGACAACACATGACTAATCCTATTTAGTCTAAACTCCTCTCTTAGTCACACCAAAAGACAATAAAAAGAAAAAAAAGAAGGATGTGAATTAAAGTAGAAAGAATGAGAATCAATTATTGAGAGTGGGAAATAGAGTGTAGAGAGAGAGTTTTGTTATATTCTTAAACAAAAGGGACATAATTTCCAAATTGAGTAATAAGGTATAGTGGGAAGAAATGGATGCTTTGTTTTTTATCCAACTTTGGGAAATATATAAAGTTAGTGACTATGCATGTGACCTTAGAGAAGGATAAGAATGTGATATTGAGTAAATGAAAATCAAGAATTGGACCTAGCTAGGATCCATTTGTTTTGATCCTTAATCAATGATATCATAATTCTAATTCTAAAATGAATGATTGATTGATGAGATTGACAATATTTTAGAAATGGACATAAACCAATAACTAATTAATTCCCCCCCCCACACTACATGTGTTTTCACTTCAAGTGTGCTTATGATTTGAGAAGGTGACTAGTATATCTCAACCATTTATCAAGCACTTATAAGCAAAAAGATGTTTTTATTGGTTTTCTATCTGGTATTTGATATTCATTTTTTATCTCGATGGATTCATATTCGTGTTAAAAGTTTTACTTAATTTGGAGAATTGGTATACGACTAATCTAGGTTCTCGCATGAAAGTTTCAACTTGGAGGATAGAACGTTCCTTACCAAATTTGATTCCACATTATTCTTAGTGCTCGAATTCGAAAATTTTGATTAAGAGTGGATGAATTTTTTGTTTTGATTTTGCACTCGATATTTGACATTCGTATTGAGATTTAATTAAATTTGAATTTACACCAAAAAATTACATATTGAAAAATAAAGTGCTCCCTAATTAATATATACATACCCCACCACAACTTTTGGTGGTGCATGCAAAAAGACAATTCTAATCCATAATTCAAATGAGTGATGTAGTATTCATGCATGCTATGTCTCTTTGTTGTTTTAATGGAAAAGGGCCAAAAATACTTCTCTACTATTCGAAAAGGTTTAGAAATACCTTTCATCCACCTATTGGGCTAAAAATACCCCTCAGTCAACCTTTTTGGTCCACTATTACCCTTTAAACTAACAACCTTATATTTTTTAATTATTATTATTGTTAATTATTACGTGGTGTCTTTCTATTGGATAAAGTTTAATTCCAACCCACCAAACTTTCTCCTAGCCCACCCGACCCATATTGACATACCTTGACCTAAACCCAAATACAAGATCCATTAAAAAATAAAATAAAAATTGAATCATCTCTTCTCCTCCTAAACCTAATATCCTATTTTTCTTCTTTCCCTTTTCTTATTAAGTAATTTCAAAATCAATTTCATCCAATTTATTTTATCCTTAAAACACATAATCTATTTTATCCTCATTATGATGAACCCCATTTACACGTTTCATTTGATTTTGCTGCTTTTGATCCTCAACGCCACTCATTAACAAGTAGTTGTATAAATGTGTATGTATGTTGGTGTGTTTTAAAATCTTCAATTATAGCTACGTTGTACTATTACTGTCATTTATGTAAAGATTGGTACTATGTTGATTAATTTAATTTCTAATATGGAATAATAGGGGTCTTAATTTAAGGCGAAATGCCCGCAAAAATGAGATGTAATTAGCCTTTCAAGAAAACAACTTATGATTAAAGTGCTTATGTGCCTTATAATTACAATAACTTATGGTTATTTTGGGTGAAATTGATCTTGAAATTGCTTAATAAGAAAATGGGAAGAAGAAAAATAGGATATTAGGTTTAGGGGAGAAGAGATGATTCAATTTTTTTTAATTTTTTATGGATCTTGTATTTGGGTTTGGGTCAAGGTATGTCAATATGGGTCGGGTGGGCTAGGAGAAAGTTTAGTGGGTTGAAATTAAACTTTATCCAATAGAAAGACCCCACGTAATAATTAATAATAATAATAATTAAAAAATATAAGGTTGTTAGTTTAAGGGTAATAGTGGACCAAAAAGATTGACTGAGGGGTATTTTTAGCCCAATAGGTGGATCTATTTTTAAACCTTTTCGAATAATACAGGGGTATTTTTGGCCCTTTTCTATTGTTTTAAAGTATTTGACTTTACATTGATAAGTTTCCAAAGCTTAGGATTAATTCATTTTATCACACAAATAAAAACATTATATTATTTTTATATTTTCCTATTTCTAATATGTTAAATTAAGAAAAGAAAAATAGTAAATCAAGCTGACAATTTTGAGATTAATGGCTGGGAATTATAGTGGCATCTACAAGGTTGGGGAGAATTTCTACTTTGATGATTATAAGAATTTATACATTGAAAGATAGCTTCGATTCATTGCCTTTTTAATTTCTTCAAGCACAATATTATATATATATACTTAAAAAAAAGTTCTTTGATTCATCAATTATTTACGATAAATAATTTGGCTTGACCCAAAAAGCATTGGCGGAATTGTGTTTCTAGTCGGACACAATATGTTAGGCATCGTGATACAATCATATTCCATCTCAAGTGGACATGTATAGTTCTAGGCTTTTAGAGTTTTGATAAGTATATTCATAACTATATCATGAGCGGTGTAGGATATCTACAAAATATATTATTAGTTATCGCTATATAACTTCAATTTCAATTCAAGATAAGTAAACCAAGGAGTGAATATTTCGGGGAAGTTACACATTTGGCCGTTCGAGCAACAAATACTACATATATTGCACATTAACTACATGTAATTATACATCTGTCGTCTATTCTTCTGAGCATATGATTATTTAAGTTAATTTTTCTTTTTGAAAATCTATAATAATGGCAGAAAAAGGAAAAAAGATCCTAAACGATAAGCGTTATGGGCTTTTAGAGGCTGGACTTGGTATTTGCCATCTCAAGCCCAATAAGTTGTGGCCCAATATAAGCTACTTGCATAGAGAAAATTCATTTTGATTTATTGGGATATTTTCATATAGAATATATTAATTTTTTGGGAGAATTATGTTTACTTCCATAAAATTTTGACTTGTAACACATTATCCACTGAGTTTTCACAATTACAAAAAATAAGAGATTTCGACGATGTGCAAGCTCTGTTGCAGTTTAAATTTTACTTATACAAATTAAATTTTCATTCCTACATATTTTGTATAATACAATAATACTAGAAAACTTGTTTTCAATGACCCTCGATTCAAATTAATTATTTAACACATTAAACATATATAACCTTTGGCATTATGTACACCAAATCATTCTTAGCATACTTTTGGTTAGTCAATAAAGATATACCTTTTGATAAATAAAGGTGTGATACTAATTGTAGTGATGTGTCATTGTCATTTTAGTGAAAGTAATTAATATCTTTTTTTTAATAGTAATATAGGTGAATTAAGATATCAATATTCTTTCCCTTCTCTTAGTTTCAAAGAAAATGTATCAATTTCCTTTAAATAAACAAGGACAAGATGGAATATATTATTGAAAATCAAGCATTTACCAATTGTAGTATAGTTTTATTTTGAAGCTTTATCGATGAAGAGAACATTTAACATCATATATTCTTTTATATCTATTATCGAAGCTCGAAGGAAGTGGTAAACATAGAAGGTGTTTATTATCCAAGCAAACCTTTAAAGTTTCATTTCTTTATTGGAATTGTCAAGTTTCGAACACACAATTCATAAATACAAAGTACTTCATATTAGTTGCTCTTTTTTTCTTTCACATATCTATTAAGAAATTATTGCTCGAATTCGAAACTTTTAATTGAAAATGGATGAATACCTTTTTTTTGTTTTGCACTTGATGTTCGGTATTCGTGTTGGAATTTGCAACATAAATTACATATTGAAAAATAAAGTGCTCCCTAATCCCTAATTAATAAATACATACCCTACCACAAAAGTGGTGCATGCAAAAAGATAATTCTAATCCACATTTCAAATGAGTGATGTAGTATTCATGCTATGTCTATTTGTTGTTTTAAAGTATTTGACTTTACATTGATAAGTTTCCAAAGCTTAGGATCAATTCATTTTATTACACAAATAAAAGGGGAAAAGAATAAATATACCTCTGAATTATCGTAAATGACATGCAGATATCCTCCGTCATATTTTTGGGACATTGGTGTTACTGCCGTCCAAAAACTAGAGCATATATGCCCTTCACTCTAACGGAAGACTAAATAGGGACACGTGGCGTAATCTTATCCTTCGATTTGATATTTAATAAATGTCGAGTCGGTGGTTAAGATTATGACACATGTATGTCCGTTAGTATAAAGGGTATATATGCTCTAGTTTTTGGACGATAGGGGCACCAATGTCCCAAAAGTATGACGGAGAGTATCTGCATACCATTTATGATAATTCGAGGGTAAATTTGTCTCTCTTTCCCCAAATAAAAACATTATGTTATTTTTATATTTTCCTATTTTTAATATGTTAAATGAAGAAAGAAAAACTGTAAATCAAGCTGACAATTTTGAGATTAATGGCTGGGAAGTATAGTGGCATCTACAAGTTTGGGGAGAATTTCTACTTTGATGATTATAAGAATTTATACATTGAAAGATAGATTCGATTCATTGCCTTTTTAATTTCTTCAAGCACAATATTATGATATATACTTATTAAAAAAGTTCTTGATTCATCATTTATTTACAATAAATAATTTGGCTCGATCCGAAAAAGCGTTGGTGGAATTGTGTTTAATTTTTAGTTGGACGCAACATGTTAGGCATCGTGATACAATCATATTCTATCTCAATTGGACATGTATATTTCTAGGCTTTTTAGAGTTTTGATAAGTATATTCATAACTATATCATGAGCAGTGTAGGGCATCTACAAGATATATTATTAGTTACCGCTATATAACTTTAATTTCAATTTAAGACAAGTAAACCAAGGATGAATATTTCGGGAAAGTTACACATTTGGCCGTTCGACCAACAAATACTACATATATTGCACATTAACTACATGTATATTATACATCTGTCGGCTAGTCTTCTGAACATACAGTTATTTAAGTTAATTTTTCTTTTTGAAAATCTATAATAATGGCAGAAAAAAGAAAAAAAAATAATCCTGAACAGGCGTTATGGGCTTCTGGAGGCTGGATTTGGTATTTGCAATCACAAGCCCAATAAGTTGTGGCCCAATATAAGCTACTTGCATAGATAAAGCTCATTTTGATTTATTGGGATATTTTCATATAGAATATATTACATATTAATTTTTGGGAGAATTATGTTTACTTCCATAAAATTTTGACTTGTAACGCATTATCCACTGAGTTTTCACAATTACAAAAAAGAAAAAGAAATTTCGACGATGTGCAAACTTTGTTGCAGTTTAAATTTTACTTATACAAATTAAATTTTCATTCCTACATATTTTGTGTAATACAATAATACTAGAAAAATTGTTTTCGATGACCCTCGATTCAAATTAATTATTTAACACATTAAACATATATAACCTTTGGCATTATGTACACCAAATCATTCTTAGCATACTTTTGGTTAGTCAATAAAGATATACCTTTTGATAAAAAAAGGTGTGATACTAATTATAGTGATGTGTCGTTGTCATTTTTGTGAAAGTAATTAATATCTTTTTTTTAATAGTAATATAGGTGAATTAAGATATCAATATTCTTTCCCTTCTCTTAGTTTCAAAGAAAATGTATCAATTTCCTTTAAATAAACAAGGACAAGATGGATTATAATATTGAAAATCAAGCATTTACCAATTGTAGGATAGTTTTATTTTGAAGCTTTATCGATGAAGAGAACATTTAACATCATATATTCTTTTATATTTATTATCGAAGCTTGAAGGAAGCGGTAAACATAGAAGGTGTTTATTATCCAAGTAAACCTTTAAAGTTTCGTTTCTTTATTGGAATTGTCAAGTTTCGAACACATAATTCATAAATACAAAGTACTTCATATTAGTTGCTCTTTTTTTATTTCACATATCTATTAAGAAATTATAAATAAAAAAAATAATTTCATTAATTTATTTCTCAAACTTTTTTTGAAATTGTTTACATTTTTTTTAAAGAAACGACAATGATAAGAGTAAAATTAATAATTTTTATAAATTAAAGTAATTTAAGATAATTATTTTTATAATATAATGTGAAGAATTAATAAGGATAATATTGGAAAAATATCGATAAAGTCGAGTAAGGGCTGAATAAGGGGCATGAGTTGTTGCATGTTGAACACGTGTCCTATAGATCCTAAAGAACTGAAACCCACTATAAATTTTTATTTTTATTTTTTCTTTCTGGAACTTGTCTTCTATAAAAATATATATAAAATTTATACACAAAAACCTTGAATTATAATTCTAAAATTTTAATAAAAAGATGGGAAAGAAGCATCTATCTTCCATTGCCAACGACGTTATTCATTCATGTGCTATGTTAGTTTTTCTCTTTACTATTTTTGTTGCATTTTTTATAACTAGTATAATAACTACTTTCTATGGTTATTTGTTTTTTTTTTCTATCGAAACCTGTCTCGTTAAAAGATAGAAATAAGATATGCATACTATTATTATTAGATCTTACTTTCGAGATGATTAGGTTATGTATGTAGTTGTTGCTCAAGAGATATTATCCTTGTTAATTGTGCTATAGAATTTGATTACTATTTGTATTTCAATAAATTTGTAAAAATGGTTACTTGTGATGAGATAAAAGTGAAAAATATGATTTACTAAGACCATGAACAAATAAAAGGATGGTAAATGAAAATAATTGAATTAGGTGTATAGTTAATACTCCTATGTCTCAATTTATGTGGCATAGTTCGAATTTTGGGAGTCGGACAATTTAAGTTTTAAGTTAGACAATGAATTTGAACATAAAATCTTCAAGTTCTCTAAATAAAATTTATATATTTGAAAATTAGTAAAAAATATTGTAAATCACAATAAAATTGACAACTCAAAATATTTAAAATGATTACGGTAAAATATAAACTTGTTTGAATGTCGAAATTTGAAAGGTGCCACGTAAATTGGGACGGAGGGGTTATGTGCTTTCACTTTCTAGTGAGCTCCTCTTCAATTTCGAGTTATATACACCATATATACAAAATTGTGAAAAGTAATTATCATCCCATTTATGTTGACTTAAGTTGTTAGAGAGAGTCACATTTTTATGTACACGTATTATTTAATTGTGTCTTCAACACACCCTACACCCTACACGTGCTCATTGAGAACTACAAGGGTGAGTTTGATTCTTTTTCATGGGTCAAACATGTGATCACGAGTAGCAGTGATCCTCGAACATAGAAATTTGTCCATTCTGATATCATGTTGAAGTGCCTAACAATTTCTCCTAAACTACTAAAAAAAACTGAAATTAACTACGAACTTTTAGCGGATCCAGAATTATCATTAAGGAGTGTCAATGATTGTAGTAAAAAATATAATTGTGAGGCCAATAGAACTAGAATACACGATCTTAAGGAATTTTCGTAACATCTTAATCATTAGACTAAACCTTTAACTTGTGTAAAGTGGTGTCAATAATTGTATATATATATATTAAACCAAATCTTGACCTCTATATACAATGTAATTGTCTGACGAAAGGGTGTCGCTTGACACCCCTTGGCTAAGGGTGGGTTCGCCCCTGGCGACGGATTTTGTTGTTTAGCTACAAAATTTGTCTGTCGCTAAATCCAATTTCTTTAGTAATGAAAGTTACGTATTTAATTATGTTTTCAACCGTTATTGATAAATGTTCCATCGCAGGAGGTTGGGCACCTCTGTGGATGAATTAGTGCATGAATTTGAGGATGGATGGGATTCTAAAATGGGTTGTTATTCAAGGAAGTTGGTGGAATTTTGCTGCTCTAAGGCCCTCACTGATGTATGCAGTAAGTTGGAGGAGACGTTAGTCAATGGTTCGTTTAGTCGGATCACGTTTGATATGATGCTAGCATGGCAAATGCCGAGTTCAGCTGATGAAGACAGGCATTCAGTAAATGTCCTTCACTATACTTTTTAATCCAATGATACCATCTTTACTACAACTTTAATTTTCGTTATCGTTTACTTTTAAGCTTCAAATTATAATATGATTTGATCCTAATAGCTTCTGCGGTTGCTATGTTTTAATCCTAACAGTTTGATGTTATCCGTTTCGTGCCTAAATATACTAGTTTCATATGCCTACTTTTCGAAGAATGGCCTACATTTGAAAGTTCATAGTCTAGAGTTGATCAGGGAGAAAAAGGTATCTCATCTCGATCCCGAGGAAAATACAAGCATCGTTGTTTTACCGTCTCTTCTGTCATTTACTCCTATCTTTTAAGGAAATTAAAGAAATTTTTTACCTTGTTTCATGACTGAGGATTTCCGCACTATGTAACAGAATAGGTCTCTGGCTTAAAACCACCCGTTTTTAGAAGTCTGGAAGGAGGGCATAAACTAGTTGGACTTGATTGAATTGATAGGCTTTTACTTCTAGTAATTTATTTGTTTACTGTGTGTAAGATGATCACTCTATAAGTACGAGTTTATTTAGATGCTACTACATTTCCATTTTTATTACGGATCTCAATCAACATTTCTCTTGTAATCACTCTTAACACGTCGACTTATGTTTGTACTACATAGGAGATTAGTGATTCTGTTTTTTAGCATAAGCGAACAAGAACGGTTTTATTACCTTTACAGATGCCTTTGGTGTTATTTTCCCCCTGATGAAATGTGCTATGTGGTATGTTTTTTCCTTTATATTACAGGAGTGCGTGGCAAAAGAAAAAGAAGACAGGAAAGTAACTTGTAAAGTGCCTCAAGAACAAGATGACATATCGTTGTTCTACTCGGATGTCATGCCGCTCCTTGTAAGGAACTTGTATCTTAACTAGAAATTTTCTTTTCGTCACATTGTGCTACTTGATGGACACTCGGATTTCCTCTGGTGCACGCCTCCTGATAAGTGATATGTATTTCTTCTCTGTACCACTCTAACTTAAGATGCTAGTAAGAAAAATGGAAAGCTAAAATAACTAACTATTTACCCGAAATCTTCATGTTATACCTTAGATTCTTACAGTACATTTACGTTTGATTTGACAGGTTGATAATGAACCAGGTGTTGGAGAGGATGCGTTCTTGTGGATGGGGACGCTAGTACATTTAGTAGCCGATATCGCTAATGGACGATTTACTTTTGAGACGCTGACAGCATCTACGGAAAATCGACTTCATTATCCCGCTTATGACATGTTTCTGAAAGAGATTGAAAAGTAATTCTTGTTTCTCGCTTGGAAAAATAATAATAATAGTGTTGTTGGGGTTGAGGTATAGTTGATTGACTGATTGATTGGTTCCATTGATTAGATGTGTGAAGCATTTGCAAACACAAACGACCCCAACAGGCATGGAAATGGCGGACGATGAGTTCATACTACACGTGGAAGGAACTGCAAGTTCGCAGAGAGTAGTGCGCCACATCGGAGGCACAAGTTGGCCTGGTATGTCTTGCCTTTTATTGTGGTTCATGTTGTCATTGGCTCGAGATTGCTAACAGACTTTTTATTTCTAGGTAGGCTGACGCTAACGAACTATGCCCTCTACTTTGAGGCATCTGGTGTTCTCTCTTATAAAGAGGCTATTAAGCTCGATCTTTCAAAAGACTCTGAACAAAGTGTCAAAACAGCTGCCACGGGTCCATGGGGTGCTCCTCTCTTCGACAAAGCCATAGTTTATGAGTCATCTGAATTGTAAGTACTCTTAGTGACTTCTAAATATGTTGCACCAGTTATTCGAGTTCTTCGGTCTTTCCTTGAGGACTAAATTGCATTCAAGTTCTTCAGTCTTTTCTCGAGGACTAAATTGCATTTTCATTTACTAGAGACATGAGAAAGCGGGTAATTCTCATCGTAAACACTTCAATTATGTTGCTCGGACTCTTCGAAAATGTGACGCAGATCCTTTAAAAGTAATGCATTTTTGGAGGATTTAAAACAGGTACGGCAGCATTTTTGAAGAGTCCCAGTAACATAACTTGAGGTAATCACGAATTCCAGGCCAACTTATTAATCGACTTGTGTTCTCCATTTAGGCAAGAAGGGGTTGTCATTGAATTTCCAGAAATAACAAGCTCAACAAGACGTGACCACTGGCTTTCTCTTGTGAAGGAAATTTTGCTATTGCATAGGTTTTTACGGAAGTTCAAAATAGATTCACCATTGGAGTCGTGGGAAATGCACGCAAGGACAATACTAGGAATCATTAGGCTACATGCAGCTAGAGAAATGCTTAGGATATCACCTCCAGGCCCCAAAAACTTCCTAATTTTTGACTTGCTCGATGAATTGCCGAAGGGAGACTACGTGCTTAAAGAGCTTGCCGAGAGTTTGAAGAAAGTTGACACTAGACATCCGTGTAGTGCTAGCTCGATCTTGAGGAGCCTTAATGTCTCCCAAATGTTTGTTCCAAGTGTAGAGTTAAAAGAAATCCAAAAAGATATCAATGACGTCCCTACTTCGCCAGTACAAGTTGACCATGTTTCGTCATTGGAGAGTGCTATTGATCAGTCAAGGGAGGAAGCTAAAGAAATTCAAAAGGCTAAAGCTACGGTCGAGGATCTGAAAGACAAAGGAATCGGCAATAGTGTCCAGGTTCTTATGGTAGGTTGCCACTCTACTCCTGTTTACGAGTGTTGTGCATCTCGTATTTCTAATTGAAGAGCTCTCGATATGTGTATGTACCTTTATGCTGCATATCGATTGTGCTAAAGTATGTTCTATTTTTCCTTAGGGTCTGCTTAAACCACTAAAAAAGATAGTTCCATATGTTCAAGATGCTTTTACATGGGAAAGGCCAGTATCCAGTACCATTCTTGTGGTAACGACATTGGTTGTTATTTACAAGTGAGTTTCCTTATTCCCGCTTTGTCAATTGCCTATGTTCGATGTCAAACAGTGAACTTCTATTGTTTTAGCAAGTCCATATTAGAGCTAATGGATGCTTGTGACTGTAGCGAGTGGGTTGGCAAGGCAATAGCAGCTCTCTTAGTGGGAATTGTCGCTACGATGATATGGGCTAGACGAAGGAGGATACCACATAAGGTCGACAGGATAGTCGTCTACACTGGATCCGATCAGACAACAATGGAAAGTATAGTGTCAGCGCAACTGGGGCTGAGAAGCGTCTATGACTTGATCCAAACGATGAATATAATTATACTGAAAATTTGGTCAGTATTGGTCTCGAAAGCTCCAAAGGTACGTAAATATGTTTCGGTTTTTTTGGCCGAGCATCTCTGCTTCAACTCCCTCTGTCCCTTGTTAACTTAGTAGGTAATTGAAACCGGTGGTACGTGTGGATAGCTTTTATCAGTTCAACAAAACCCAATATATGCGCGTGAATCACTAAAATTTTAATAAATATAACTTCTGAACTCATAATATCAAATGTTACGAGTTTAAGGTTCGTATTCAGTGCTAAAAACTTATAGGATGAATCCCTTGAATTTAAATCCTGAATCCGCTTTTGATTGCAGCATGCAGATATGGTAATGGTATCATTGGTTGTTGCAGCGGTGATCTTAGCCGTGGTGCCTTTTAAGTTCATTCTTATGGCGTTGACGTCATACGGCTTTGTGGCAGCATCAAGGATAGGGAAAAGCAAGCAAAATGAGAAAGGAAATAGGAGATTACAGGAGTGGTGGGACTCTATTCCGGTTGTTCCCGTAGATATTGTGAACGAAATCGAGCCAGATACGTAAAAAAATTACGCCGATATGATCCTGGTTTGTTTCTTCACTACACAATAATTGTGTTCGTTTCAATACCGCCTATTATTTCAGCTTCCAACTCGAAACATATTTGTGATATGTTTTTCTTTGCATACACTTCGATTTGCAAGTGTTCCTTATTTTTGATGTCCTTCGCGAATTGTGTTTATGTTGTGTGTTATGGCAGGGTACCTGAAGACACTTCATCGCGATAAAAAGGAATAATTTACCTAATATAGCAAGTGAAATGGTGTATTTCATGTATGTATGTATACATGTGTTAATACTTTCATCGTTTTGTAACGCGAGCGAGTGTGAATTACATAGTTTTTATACTTTTCTGGAATAAGAGTTTGATGAATTTTTGTAGAACAATAAGCATCAGATGTCTTCTGCAGGTTATAGTTTGCAATTGTCTGCAAAACTTATGGTTAATTGAACAAGTTTACTATCTTGAAATATGTCCTGAACGTCTAAGCGAAAATTAGAACTTATGTTTAATGTAACAATATATATAGTTGCAACATCTTGATAACAGTCCAACTTAATAGTGATAATATTATCTGCTTTGCTCTTGAGCATGCACGACTTTAAAATATGTCATTAGGTATAAGGTTTATTTTGTTATTACTCGCCATTTCTATGTTCTTTACATTTTATTTTCTCTCATATTCGATTTTTTTGTTCCAAATTTCTCTGTACCTTTTTATGTCTTTCTAAAACCCATTTAACTTATTTTTAAATCTAACTTTTAGATGAATCAAATTGAGAGAGTCAAAATGAGTTGAGTTAATGAATTTTATGAAATTTGTGAGTTGACGAATTATATTTTTATGGGCTGATTTTGTCAGATTTAATCAACAACATCTTTTGCATAAAAAATTCTGATTATCTAAAATTATAAGTTTATCAAACTAACTTACAAATATCTTTTTTATAAACATCTTTAATTTGATTTGTTTATACATTCTTTCTACACTTCAAGTCTTTACAATCCAAACTAATAAGTCAAAAGCTATATTTGATTTTACTTATTGAAAATAATTAATAAGTATTATGCGTTTATTAAGTGTTGAAGTTCAATTATATTGTGTCTTTGATTAAAAATACTATTTCACAGTGGGTTTGTATTTTGTGTTTTATCCGGATTTTACTAAGCCTCTTTGCAATTACATACTTGTCGTCTAACTCAAGTTGCACCGCTTTTAAATAAACTTCATTCAAGAAGTAAGATAATATTCCTAGGAATATGTTGTAGGGTATAGGCAAAAGTTCTCTTAGTAGTAAAAGTAAAAGTAGCAAGATTATTTCAACTTATAAATATTAAAATATATTAGAATTTTTTTTTGTATCCTTTAGAAGTTTTACCATGTTAGAAGTCATAAATATTTGTAAAAATTAGTGGTAAAAACTTTTATCCATTTAACGACGATTCTTACCCACAGAATCAAATCACTAAAGCCCATTTTTGTTCTTATTCTACATGTGAGTCCTATAACAATACCGTTTCTTTCAGTCTTTACACTTGAGGGTCAATTTTCGCTCGGCCCAAAAATACTTTTGCACTTCTAATGTCTTTTTGTCTTGTAAATCTATTCAATTTTGATTTAATTATAGACGATATTAAATTAAGAAGATACCAATAAGATTTAGGAATGAATCAACAAGATCTTTTTTATTTTAGGATGATAACCATAGAATTAGTGTAATTGGTAAAGATAATAAAACTATAAATACTTTTTTTTTAGAAAAAAAATCATTGAAATGTTCTTAAACTTTCTACAAAAATACAAATTTAAAAATATTTGTACGAAAAAACTAATAACAAAAACAAACTAAAAGTACATTATGTAATAAAATATTGGGAAAAGGGTCAAAAATACCCCTCAATTTTGTTTTATTAGTTCCCTTGCCGTTAAAAAAAAGTTATTTTTACCCCTGCCGTTATCAATCTCATCATTTATACCCCTCAATTGGATGGAAAGCCCAAATCAGCTAAAAATACCCAACTTCGATTGAATGATCCGATTTTCTCTTTTAACCCGAACCCGACCCACTAAAATCAAATTAAACCCCAAACCCATCTTCTAATGTTCTTCCTCTATTGAAACACCATCGAAGATAACTTGACCCCATTCATGGTGTTTCTTCGCAACCGTTGCTCAAACCCATAGTAATTACTGCATCCTCAAACACCCTTTAGCCCATCTTACTCAACCCATATCGGCAAAAACTTCAGCTTTGAGGCGTTTCCTTGATGCTCATTGTTGCGTAAGTATTATAGCCTGACATTGAATTGAATTGAATTCCCCCATGGGAAATTCGGTTATGTATTTGATTTTGCTAATGAGAGTATTTTGATATGGTGA
>JAJOOR010018514.1:0-16195 GCA_036250505.1 Solanum acaule
ACTTAAACAATATTGTGGAGAATAGATTCATATTTGTAAGAGGGACCATAATTGATAAATTAATATGAATGATACCATTCTTTAATTAAGATAGACTAAGGATGCTTAAAAATGTCACTTTATTAGAGAAATTCCATTTGATAACAAAAATAGCATAACTGGCCAAAAAAAGTTCAAGTATTGGGGATCATAAAATTCTTTCTACCAATTCAAAAAGTAATTAGCTTGTGAATCAAGCCTTCTAATATGTGATTAGAGTATGTAATCATCATCTTTATACCCAAGAATCATTTAGGTGACGAAAAAACTTATAAATATTCCTTCATTTCAATAAACCATGGAAATAATTTATTGATCATACTCTACTAGTTGCACTACCTTTATAAAAGACAAAGTTTTACCAACTTTGTTTGCATGTAGTTTTCCATAGGGTACCAAAAATCTTTCTTTTTTTGATAAAGATGGATTGGTCCTTTTGCTTAGCATGCTAAAGATAAACTTTATACAAATTTTGAAGGCACAAGTGTGACATATATGTGTAGTGCAAGAATATTGTCTAGCTTCACATTGTAGGGCTTAGGGTTTTGGCCTTTCTTTCTGATGGGAGAGGGTGTTCTTCACATGGGTGTTCCGGAATATAATATATGTAAAAGTGTGGAGGAGAGTGACAACCTATTTACTCGTGGAGACAAATATGTTACTCCCTCCGTTTCAAATTTGTTTGTCTGATTTTGATTTAACACTGAGTTTTAATAAGTAAAAAAGATTTTTGAATGGTATGAAACTAAAAATATGTAGAATGTACCAACGTTACCTTGAATCTTATGGTCTTAAATATGTTTTGTGAAAGAAATTAGAATTGAAGGGTTGCAAAAAAGAAGAAGAACGAGACATTATTTTTGACACATGCTGAAAAAGGAATTACTATATATGACAAATAAATTGAAACGGAAGAAGTACATCATTCTCATTTATATGCCTCATGCAATATTATTAAAGCAAAGGATGTCTTGAAATAAGGTAATTGGTAGGTATAACTTTGTTTTCTTGAACAAAGTTTGTATATAGATCCAGCATTGCATGAAGGACCATAAAGTAAAGAAGCAAGATAGTGACATGGCATATAGATTATAGTGGCACCACATAAATAGTAGGCGCATATGTATATAAAAAATAAAGAATCAAAGGATCTCCAAGGTGGCAAAGGAGAGGTCTGTAAAGAAAAACCAGCTCATTCAATATGGTTCCACTTGAAATCACGTGTACATTGCCTATATACCATATGACATGCACTAGTAAGACACTTCTGGCTTGTTCTTTTGATTCCATTCCAAGAAAGTTTTATTCAATTCATGCCAATTGACTGATATTGACTTATCCAATCAATCTGTTAGGATCACGTCTACAAGAATTTAGAGACGGAATCAGAATTTGAAGAGACGGAATCAGAATTTGAAATTTATAGATTCATTATCTAAGACATGATAGCTAGACACTTACACTCCAAATGGTAGGCGTACTAATTAAACATAATACTCTGTCTAAATAAAATAGAACACTCTTAGGGATAAATAGGAATCCATGGCATTGTGAACAGCCAAACAACTCACTCTAAATATCCTAGTGATGGATTCTACATGTTGATCTAGGGCATTTTTAATTTGTATATCCAAGTGCCATATTTGAGACATGTTTTAACTAAGTTTTGAGAATCAATTAACGTAAATTTATATGCTTTGAGCATAATTTATGTGGATAAGCTAACATATGTGATTAGACATGTTCATTTCAGGTGCAAAATGTGGCAAGAATCGAAAGGTTAGAATGTACCAAAATACCCTTTAATCTTGTAGTCTTAAACATGTCATGTGGATAGTTAGAACTAAAGAATTGCTAAACAAAATATATTTTTTAATACATACTAAAAAGGACAGTAAGACAAATAAATTGAAACAGAGAAAATACGTCATTCTCATATATATGCCTCATGCATTATTATTAATGCAAAGGTTGTCTTGAAAGGAGGTAATTGGTAGGGATATATAGCTTGTTTATATAGATCCTGCATTGCATGAAGGACCATAAAGGAAAGAAGTAGAGAGTGACATAGAGTGGCACCACATAAATAGTAGGCGCATATGTATATATAAAATAAAGAATCAAAGGATGTCCAAGAAAATGAGAGGTTTGAAAGAAAAATCAACTCATACAATATGGTTCCACTTGAAATTTTGAACTTTTCACGTGTATATTGCCTATATACCATATGACAATAGTGCTTTCGAGGAATAGTAAGACACTTTCACGTTTGTTCTTTTGATTCCGGTCCAACAAAGTTTATTCAGTTCTTGCCAATGGACTGATATTGACTCATCCAAATCAATTTATTCTAAATATATATTAGAGTTGAAATCCACAATTTTAATGTTTTGTTTTACCATATTCAAGGAATTGTTTTTATTTACTTGTAGTATGGAGAGAGGGCCTCTAAGCCACTTAACATGATGTGTTATTATTAATCGAACCAGATAACATCTAAGGAAAAATGACAATGTTCTTATTACTTTCATCAAAATTTTGATCATCTACAACAACAATAACATATTTAGTAAAATTTCATCTCATTAAGTAGGGTCTGGAGAGGATAGAGTATACGCAAACCTTACCACTACCTCGTGGAGGTAGAGAGATTGTTTATGAAAGACCCCGGCTCAAGTGCATCAAACTCAAGTAAAATAAGATGAAAACAATGAAGAAAACATAGTTGTTAATAAGAAAACCAGTGTAAAGTCTACAAGAAAGAACAATAGCAACAACAAAATAGTAGGATGTTCAAAACAGGATAAAAAACATATGACTCTTGAAGAAAAGGATAGCTGAAAACAAGGAACAAGTTGCACAATGTGGTACAATCAATGTGTACAACTGTTAACTGTTAAAGAGAGTTAGAGTCACACTAGGAATAAGCTACTGTGTTAGCTGATGTCGACTAGGCTCTATGTCTTGTGTTAGCTGAAGCCGACTAGTATAAGTTATAATTGTATTAGTAGTTAACCTCTAATGTTGTAAATTGTGTATTTGTATTGTAGTTGAACTCTAAGTGTAGCAAGCCTAGGACTCTAAAATTCATTCATATATTAGGAGCATGTACTCGACAGTTTTACTCATCAATATAATTATTGATTCCTCTCATTCTTTTACGTGAGATTTGTACATGGTATCAGAGCACATAAGCTCTCCCACACTCTAAGTATTGAATCTAAAATAACAACACGACTAACTGCAATGGATCCCCCTACCAATACTTGTCCACTGCTTCCCTTCACCACCTCATTGCCTCTTGTTCCATTAAGCTTCTCATTTGGAGGACACAAATAATGTAGTTGATATAGGTGATGATATTAACCTAATGGGAAGAATGAACCAATTAAAGATAGTTGTTCCATTGGAAAGGCTATTGAAAAAGTTGCAGCTACTACTGTTGAGAAATATGCAAAAGATAGTGGCAACATTGATGATTGGGAGGAGAGAAATGTATTACTAAGAAGTTGAATCTCAAACACATTGACAGAACAAAGCATATACGTGATTGTGGGTTGATGAACTCCCAAGGAGATGTGAACTTTCTTAAAATAAGTCTATCTTCAAGCAACCAAAGATAAGAACTTTCAGCTTAAACAACAACTGCAAAGTGTTAGATTAGGAACCAAGAAGATTGATGAATACATTAAGGAATTAAAAGGCATATGTGATGGACTTGTATCCATTCATAAACATATGGATGAATATAGCAAAGTAATCAATTTTTCTAGAGGTTTATGTCTTAAGTACAAGACCCTCAATATTGTCATGTTAGATAAAACACCATATCACACCCTTAATCAATTTGTTAATGCTCTCAAGGGTTTTGATATAAGGGAGGATGAAGAAGAAGTATCAGAACAAAACTATAACATAACATTCTCTGCTTAAAGGGGTAGGGTAAGAGTAAACTACTCACAGAGAAGAAGAAATAACAACTACAACTCCAGAGGAAAAGGATTCAAGCTTTCTAGACAAAGAACATGTTCTTAGAATAATCATTTTTTCTCAAGTGGCAATAAGGAAAGAAACATTACTAAGTTATGTCAAATCTGTGGTAGAAATAATCCTACTGTTCGTAAATGTTTTTACAGGTGGGACTACTCTTATCAATCTACAGACGAACTACCATAAGCTTTAGGTGTTGTCAATATGTAGGATACATCTACTGCTAATGGCACTTTGTCTGTGGACTCAGGGCCAGTAGTCATATGACAAATAAATCAGATATTCTATTTGACCTTAAACACTACAATGAACCTAATAAATCATTGTTGGAAATGGTTCACAGTTAGACATAACATATGTTGAAAATGCACCTAGATAAGGTTTGAAATTATAAGAGGTCGTTGTAGCCCTAAGATTACTAAGAATCTACTCTCAGTTAATAAACTTGAAAAAGACATTTGCACTTTTGAATTTGATGAAACTAGATTTGTTGTAAAAGACAAGAAAATAAGGGCATAACTGGCCAAGGGATCTAAGAGAAGTGGACTATATGCTTTAGAAGATAGCATTTTTTATGCTCTAACTCCTATACAATACTGGAAGACATCAAACAATATTTGACACACTAGATTAGGACATCCTAGTTTGAAGTTGTTAATTTTTTTTAAGTAATAATAGTTGCATTAGTGTTAATAGTTGAAATAAAATGTCAATTGTCTATTCTATTGTAAGCTTCTATTTGGATTCTATGTGGTTTATGAGGACCTATTCATGTTGAATCTTCTTAGCATATGAGATATTATGTAGTGTTAGTAGATGCACAAAATATACCTGGCTATATCCATTAAAAAGAAGTCTAATTTTTTTGAAGTCTTTATCAAACTTTAGAAAATGGTGAAAAAATAATTCTCTAAACAAATTAAGATATTCTAATGTAATGGAGGTGATGAATTCATCAAAACAGACTTCATTAAACATCTAGAGGATTATGATATTGTCAAGAACATTTCATGTCCTAAAAACCCTCAACAAAATAGTGTCTCAAAAAGAAATCATAGGCGTACTGTTAAGACTAGCTTAACTCTCCTACTTCATGCTAATATCTCCTTGTTTTTGTTGGTTGAAGCATTTCTCACAGTTGTATTCCTCATTAATAGATTTTCCTCCTCTATCATAAAGATGATGGCTCTATTTGTTAAATTATATGGTGAGCAACATGATTATAACAACATAAAGGTGTTTGATTGTAGGTAGTTCTCATACATCAAGGGTAGTAATAAGTTCAGTCTAAAAACCTACCATTGTGTGTTCATAAGATACAACAGCTTGCACAACAATTACATATATTATCATCCCTTAACAAAGAGAGTGTATGCGTCTAGACATGGTGTCTTTGATGAAACACATTACCTTTTATGCCTCCAAGTCAAACTCAGACTAACAATGATGTCTCACCTCATCTGGCTACTTTTGTTGATTTTTTCTCCAAATGCAAGCACATGATGATCCTAATTTAGGGGAAGTGCATGTTTCTGGTACATTAGTTACTAGTGATAATGTGTTTGATTATTTAACGACACTCATACCTTTTGGTGTTGATAGTAATACTGACCTTTCAAATACATGATCAAATGATGATAGCCAGGAACAATTTAAAGTACATGTCCAGACAATGGTGGTCAAGAACAGGGTGACAGTACATGATCAGATAGTGGTAATGAAGAACAAGTTGCAAGTGGTGGTCCATCAAAACCCACCTTATCTGTGACTAGTCCATAAGGAATACAACTAGAAGTTGATCTTTCAAGATGAAATATGACTGAGAATCAACTCTCTAGAGATACGATACTACAACGAGCTGCTTTAGTTGATCCACCTCATGTACCACAAGGGCATCACATGATCACCATACACAAGGCAGATAAACATCACCTATCACTTGTTGCTAATAACAAAGAAGATATTTTGAGGGAGCAAAAATTTACTAAGAAAGCACTAAAATCATCCCAACTATGTAAGAGGAAATCAATGCTTTACACAACAAAAAGACATGGATATTAATGCCTAAATCTGTTGGTATGAACTTAGTTGTTTAAAAATGGGTGTTCAAGACCAAGTTAAATGTCACGATCCAAAAGCAGACATGATGACACTTGTCTATTCCCACCAAGACAAGTCAGCCTCAACCCAACGAAAGGAAAGAAAATGCAGAAAATAGTAAAGCAAGAACAAGACAAAGGTGAAAAACTTATTCATTCTAAACAATACCCCAAAATCTGATTGTTATATGTACAAACCACTAATGAAATTATAGAATTCTAAAGATTATTACAAGTCTCGGTCTTTGTTTCTATAGTAGAACAAATATTAAAAGAAAAAGGAAAAGAGGGACCCCCCAGGATAATAAACAGCTACCTCTCAGATCCTTCAACGAGCCTCGACTATCAGGAGAAGAAGAAGATCACACGAGTCCGAACTCGGAACCTACACAAGTGTAGAAACAAGGGGTGAGTACCTATAACATGATACTCAACAAGCAACCTACTAAATAAAGTAACTAGCTAGAAAGTGAATACCCCTTACACTTCAACTAAACCTCTGCAAACTACGACCTGCACATAAATTAGCCCAACTAAGAAATTCTACAATACACAGCTCACAAGGCCCAATATTCACGGTTCAATCTTCACAAGTCAATAATCAAACAAATCAAATAAGTCAATCTCAATGTCAAGTAATTCAGTCATACGCAACAAGTACATCAATCTCAAGCAAGTTATACATAAGTATCAAATGCATTAAATCACAACAATCAATCTTTGCTGGAACTATTTTTCATCAGCATAATATCACTAGCCGAAATCATTTTCCATCGACATAATATTACTAGTCGGAACCATTTTTCATCGGCTTTACATCAAATCACTAGCCGGAACCATTTCCCATCGGCTTTATAAACACTTTTTGGAAATGACCTCAGCATCATAATACTCACAGGCAAAGACCTCAGCACCATAACACTCGCGGTAAAGACCTCGGCCTCATAACACTCGCCGACAAACACCTCAGCATCATGAATCATCACATGTATCATCACGATATTCACAATCAATGCATACAAGAAATATCACACCACATGGAAGAGACAACAAATCATACAATTCAAGTCCATTATCATGCTTTCAAGCATTCCATCAATCAATCAACAAGGGTCACAACAAGGCAATTCACATCATCATGTTCATCACATAGCCTTTTCATTTCAACCCATTTTTATTCATTTAATTATAACAAGTGGACAATTTAAACCCTTCACCTCATCCCTATTACTCCGAACACACAATCAAAGAAGGAAGTACACCAATTCTACTAGAATACAAGATTTAAGAAGCCACTTGCCTTAAATAAATCCACAATCACTCTAATAGATGAGTCTTCCCCTTTCGGATCACTTCAAAGCCACACAATCTATATACAAGCAAGTATTCACAATCATCTTCCAGAAACAACAATACTCACATCAATTTCTCTTGAAAAGTGGGTCAATCAACATAAAATTCAATTTCAAAATTAAGGTTTGAATCCAAAATTTGATACTTGAAAACATTAATCAAAGCTTTAGGAACTCATTGGGAAAAATCATTTTGAAATAGGACTTAAAATCAATTCACAAATTCCATTATAGTTAAGAACTTGGATTCATGAAAACCCT
Organism: Solanum acaule; assembly: GCA_036250505.1. Classification (NCBI taxonomy): domain Eukaryota; kingdom Viridiplantae; phylum Streptophyta; class Magnoliopsida; order Solanales; family Solanaceae; genus Solanum; species Solanum acaule. Next base: position 7,742 of record JAJOOR010018514.1, read on the forward strand.
CATCATTCACCAATCAAAACCTCATATTTTGATGTTAAAACTCATAATTAATCAATGGAAAATGAAGATTTAGGATTAAAAAGACTTACCAAAATTATCTAGCACAGAAAATCCTTTCAAAATTTGTCACCAAGGGTTTCCCAAGTTCAAAAATGGTGAAATGGAGCTTAAACCTTGAAATTTGTAGGAAAAACCCTCTCAGGTATCGCACAAGCGACCCCGTTAAAACGTAGGTCTCGCTTAAGTAAAGCCTTTTTCATGAATGTGAAGCTCTCTTACACTCGGTTTGAATCATTGTTACCCATTGTTTCATAATGTATTGTATTGTATTGTACTCTATTATACTGTAATGTAGCGTAGATACAATGTTTGGCTAGAATGTATTGTTTGTTGTTGTTTAATAACATTTTAATTGTTTGGTTTGATTGTATCGTACTGTATTGTAATTTATAAATTTACTAAAATATCCTTAATTATTCTAGGGTAGGAGGTTTGACTAAATTAAATAATATAAGGTAAAGGGTAAAATAGTATTTTGAAATATTATGTAAACATATAATTGGAAAAAGAAATTAAGTAACAATGGGAACACACCAAATCGGTTGTTCCATAAAATAGGGGTTTTCATTGTTATGTAACAACGAAATTTAACAATACAATACAATACATTTTAAGTAACAATCAAAACAAACATTGTAGCTATAATAACGATACAATACAATATAATGGGTAACAATGATCCAAACAAAGTGTTAAGCAAAGAGGCTCTCACTTTTGCGAAGCTTGCTTAAGCGGCCAGCCTTCACAAAAGCGAGATCTGCAGACACCAACAAAACATAGCTAACTTTTCAAGCATCGAAAGGACCCTTGGGATTCGTTTGAAAACCCGAGCACACAAGCCACATGTGCAAATAAATATACTCAACGTTCTAGACTCAATTGAACCATCAAAACATGAATCCGAGGTCTTCTTGACCCGACATCTGTGAAAACCATAAGAAACTAACTCATGCCTAAAAGGGCTAAAATAAGCTCAGAACCTCTCAAAAATCAACCAAGACCTCACCCCGACCCATCCCCCGAATCTAATTGAACTCTCAGAATTCTAATTCGAGCATCCGAACCCCGAATATTGACCAAAGTCAACCCAAATGCTAAAATTTCACAACTTCACAACTTAGGACCTCAAATCTTTAAAGAGACTCTAAATTAGAAACTGACAACTCTCATGAATTAGATTTCACATTTCGAGATTAATGAAATCGACTGAATTACATTCCGACACTCGAAAATCCAAAAAATACTGAAAATCACTATCTTAACAACTTAGCTTTTCAAACTCAAAACTTACCAACTTCTCAACTCTTAACTCAAGTTTTAATCAACTATTCAAACTCAACCATAGAAAACTCGGGGTCATTATTGGGAGGAAAATCGATAATTTCCATAGAAAAATAAAAAATGACCGACCAGGTCATTACATTGAAGGCCAATGGTATAGTAGACAAATACACTAAAAAAATTGTTGCCAGGGGTTTCTCACATCTTGAAAGGATAAACTTTGAAGAAAATTTTAGCCTTGTGGTTAAGGTCAATACTATTAGGGTGTACTATCAATTAGTGTTAGCTTTAAGTGGGAGTTCAGGTAGTTACATGTCAAAAATATATTCCTCCATGGTTTCTTCCAAAAGGAGATATACATGTGTCTACCTCTTGGATTTGTTGACTCTAGGTATCCTAGACATGTTTATGTACTAGAAAAGCACTGTATGATCTTAAACAGGTACCAAGAACTGAATTTAATAGGTTAAGCATGCACTTTCTACATCTTGGTTTTAATTGTAGTAAGACAGATCCCCCCTGTTCATATTGCAAACTCACAAATATACCATATTCCTCTTGTTACATGTATATGACATTATTATAACATGAAGTAATCAATCACATGTCTCTGAGTTGGTTTTGCAACTTGAAAAAGATTTTTCTATCAAAGATCTTGGTCTTTTACACTTCTTTCTGAGAGTGGAGGTCGAATGTTTTGCAAAAGAAATTCACTTGAGTCAGAGTAAGTAGGCTATTGAGTTAATTGAAAAGATAAACATGACATTGTCAAAGGCTGTAGCTACTCTTTTTGCTCAAAAACACAATTTACATGAAGTTGTGAGAAGTCTTGTAGATGTCTCTCTCTATATGATGATAGTAAGAAGTCTCTAGTATTTGACACTCACAAGTCTTGATATTACTCAAGCAATGAATCTAGTAAGTATGCAAAGTCCTAATATTAAACACCTCTAAGGTGTCAAAAGGATTCTCAGGTACATTAAAGGTACCCTACATTTTAGCCTTAGACTTATTTCATAATCACTTTCTAGGTTGTATTGTATGGATATTCAGATACTGATTGAGGAGGATGCACAACTACTAGGAGGTCTACTACAGGCTATATCATCTACTTGGGTGCAAACTATATTTCCTGAGCAAGATAAAGTGCTGAAGCTAAGTATAGAGCACTAGCCTCTACTGTCGCATAGATGACATGGATCATATATCTACTTCATGATTTTGGAGTGTATATAAAGTCAGTCCTTACACTATATTGTGATAACTTGAGTGCTTTGTACATGACACTCAATCTAGTAATGCATGCTAGAACCAAACATGTAATAAAACACTATCATTTTATTCGAGAAAAGCTGTCCAGAGGTCAGCTTCTTACTTAGTTTGTGAGGTTCAAGGATTAGTTAGCTGACATTCATACAAAGCAATGACAAAGAAAGTTTTTGTTGGCATTAGAAGCAAGCTAGGAGTAATTGTTCCTCCACTCACTAGCTTGAGGGGAAGTGTTGAAGATAATGAAGGATGAAGACAAGGAACAAGTTGCATAATATGGTATAATAAATATGTACAAATGTTAATTATTAAAGATAGTTAGAATCACATTAGAACTGTGCTACTATGTTAGCTGAAGTTGACTAGGCTACTATGTCTTGTGTTAGCTGAAGTTGACTAGGATAAGTTATAATTATAGTAGTAGTAGTAGTCAACCTTTACTCTTATAAATTATGTATTTGTATCGTAGTAGAACTCTAAGTGTAGTAAGATTAGGACTCTATAATTCACTCTTATATAAGGAGCTTGTACTCACAATTTTAATTATCAATAAAATCTTGATTTCTCTCTTTTTTTTTTATGTGAGATTCTATAATGGCCAGAACTACAAGTGTATAAATAGTTCTACAACATGCACTAACAAATCCAAACCTTCACAAGGCAAGACATCACTTTACCCCTACTAACCTTCTACCCTGATACACGACCTGCAATTTTTCTTATCTTGAGTCATGTCCTCGGTAAGATGAAGCTTCGCCATATTCTATATATTCACCTAATACCTTTCTGGCCTGCTTCTACCCCTTCGTAAACTCCCTACAAACAGTTTGTCGCACCTCTTAATCGATTCTTTTGTGGACTTCATCTTCACATGCCTAAACTATTTGAGTCTTGCTTTCCCTCATCTTGTCCACCACAAAGACCACTCCCACCTCCAGGATAACCTTATTCCTAATATTATCGTACCTAGTATGTCCATACATCCATCTCAACATCCTCATCTCCTGTAATGTGCATCTTCTAAATATGTGAGTTCTTGACTAGCCAACACTTTATATCATATAATTAGGACGGATTAAACATCTCCTCTATAAAACTTACCTTTAAGTTTAGTTTACCTTCTTATCGCACAAGACTTTAGAGGCAGGCCTACATATTATATTTTTTACCCCAATGCAATGTGTGACATCATCATCCTCATTATCCTGGATTACGTATCCAAATTGATTCTCAAAAATGGAAAAACCTCTCTCACCCTCATTACCACCACTCATTCCCAAACTTTCATAGTGTGACTTAGAAAATTGATACCTCTGTAATTATTACAATTTTGGATATCACATTTGTTCTTGTATAATGAAACCATTGTACTCCACCTTCATTCATCAAACATTTTTTATCATCTTAAAAATAGCATTAAGCAGCACAATTAACTACTTCACACTTGCTTTATTTCTGGCCTTCTAAAATTCTACTAGAATCTCATCTGTTTGTTCTTCCCCCAATCATCCTACTAATATTATATATAGCCTCCTCAACTCTAAAACACCTACATTACCCAAAATCCTAAAGTTTTACAGAGTGAGCTAAGAGTTTTTGGAAGTATTCTTGTCATTTTTGCTTAATAAAGGTCTCTTGCACCAACATCTTGCCTTCCTCATCAATGATGTACTTTACTTGATTCAAGTCGCAAGCCTTTCTCTCTCACTTTTTTTGATCCTATATAATTTATTATCCCCACTTTTATCCCTTAGATCGATATACAAACACTTAATATCTTAGCTGTCATAACTGCTAACTTAACTTTTGTCGTGTTTACTTCTCTTCCTCGTCCATACACTCCACTAACTTTGTATATACAATTTTCTTTGCTTTCACTTTGCCTTGAACTTCTCCATTCCACCACCAATCTCTTTGATGACCACTAAAGTTATCCCTTGATATCCCGATCACCTTTATAGATTCTTTCTTAATGCAATTAGTTGTCTTATTCCCACATGTAAAGTTGGTACCCAACCTAACCATGACAGTGGTTAGGAAGGTAAAGGTAGTACTCAATCCAAAAGAGTTGCAGAGAGGTTGTCGATTTTATTTCTATGCCTTTTCGGGCAGACACAAGGTGGAGATATTTGATGTGATGATCACATGTACTATTCTAGTCTATGATTAGATGGCTAAATCGTTATTTGATCTTGATTCCACCTTCTACTTATTGTACTATAGATGTGAATATGATTTGTGAGTTCCTTAATGTTTATAAGCACGTGTCTACTCATATTGGGGATTCTATGATTTAATATAGTCTACCTCTCTTGTGTGGTGACTTTTATAGGGTATAATACTAGCTAGGGTAGACTTGGTGATCTTAGACATGATCGATTTTGATGTTATTTTGGATATGAGTTAGTTGTCTCTATACCATGTTATTCTAGACTGTTAAGTGAAGACCATTTCATATCTATCTCGGGAATGTCTAGACTTGAATGAAAGGGTAATTATAATCATACTCCTAAAAAATCATATCTTTCATTTGAAAGGTTTGTGGAAAGTGGGTGTTGAACATTTTTGGCACACCTTTATAGGATATTAGTGTACAGTTCCCAATCATTAAGTTAATTTTAATAGCGTGTGAATCACCTATTCTATTCCGTCATATCATATGAAACTGATTGAGTTGAGGGTGTAAAAGATTTGATTACAGCCAAAATCTTGTTGCTCCCAATTGCACACGCAAGTATACGCGGTCGCGCAAGTAACATAGTAGCTCTTAAAAGAACCAGATTATCGAACCCAAAAGACTTGTCAATTAACTATTTTTACTAAATTATACTGATCTAATTATTTATTGAAGAGAGCCAAAAGAAAAGAATGCAAGAACAAAATAATAAAACTACTTACAATAGTTGAAAAATTCCAGGGCTGCAGCATGTATTGGATTTCATGTATCATATTTTTGGCTTAGAACTAATTTTAGTTGTCAAGTTACTAGTTTATAGGGTTAATTGTATGAGTCAGGCTACACACCTCTAGTCGCCTACTCCAGTTAGCTATCTAACTACATCGTTGAGCGGGGATAAATAGACTAACTGGCGAACATTTATATTTCATCCTATTTTGTAACCAAGCAAGTTGTTCGTCCGGGTGTCACTCCTGAACACAAATCACCTCAATTAAATGGATCGATCGAGCTCTCTATATTCTCTGGTCTATCTAACCCCTCCTCTCTTGATTTTAAGATTAGACAATAGATTTATCTTATGGTGATCAAGCATAAAATACTAAAACAAGAATATAGAAGTAACTTATAATGACAACCAAGAATTAATTCAAAAAACCTTAAATAATCAACATTCAATCCGTAGCTACAACCCAAAACAAGAGAAAGAAAAGAACCCTAAAAAGTATTGACGATTTTTTCTTCAAAAGTGCTTCCTCCTTACTCTATATTGGTTTTTTCCAAATAATTATTTCTATGGACTATTTATAGATATAGAAAATCCTAAATAAAATAATTGAGTCCAAAACAAATTAGGAATTCAAAACCATAAAGGAGTTGAATTCCTTTTTATTTTCGACGTGAAACTGTATTGCCGAACCGCCTCACGTTCAATTGGCGTTCTTTTGGCTATCTACATATAAATATGAATATAATATTCAATTTAATCCATTAACCTGCCTCACGTTCAATTTGATTTCCTTCTTCAATCTTCCATATTTAATTCGTTTTAGCTCCAAACTTCTTCAACTTTACACCAATTTACTCCTATAAATAAAATACACTATTTAGCACAATTCATAAAATTAATGCTCAAAAAGGACAAATATAAATAATAAATGTGAGGCAAATAATGATTAAAAATATATATTTTTGGCCTCACATCAACACCCCACACTTAAACTTTTGTTCGTCCTAGAGCAACCATTAGAGTTCATCTCACTAGGAATGTCATCACTTGGGTTAATACAAACAATTAGTCCATATACCAATTTCAAAACACTAAGTACTCTTCTCAATCATTATGCAAGACATCCAAATAAACAACAAACCTCTAACCTCCTACCTCAAGGAAAGACTTTGAACTCATCAAATATAAGCTTGCTCCCCTACTCTCATCAAAGAAAGTTAATAAAATCACCTATCCATCCTGAAACAAGTGCCCTCACAAGAAGAAATAGTCCACACACTCAATTCAAAAGATTGAATATAAATTAAGGACTTCATATCAAGAACAACTCTCACACTCACAAAGAAAATTCACATGTATGCACAAAGAACCATAGACTTGCCCATTATGTACATCTCCACTAATTAAGCATGCTTGAATAGAATCAAATAGGACTTTAACAGGTTGTAATGTAGGCTAGGGGATAGGTAGGAAAACTATATAATAGTGACTTACACTTCCTTAAGCACTTTGCAATTTAGACTTCATCACCATTATTTTCTTCTCTTTATTTTCAGCCCTCTTTTCAACAATTATTTCACAAGTAATTCTCATCATCTCAAGAATGTTTCAATTTTTAATTTTTTTTTTTAAAGTTTTCCTTCATAATAGCCATCCTCAACTTACGTATTTTACATGCGTTAAGGTGCACGATGTCCTTGGAAGGACCAGGGCCATCATCAAGGTAACTTTTTTTTTTTACATCACATTCTTTCGAAGAGGGCTTTTTAAGCACTTTGTAGCTATCATTGATTACCTTTTCACTCAACCATCCCTTTTTCTCAAAATTGATAATTAGAATAAGTCTATGCTATAATGCTCAAGGAAGCAAGGTGCAAAAACTAGGGATTCAACAAATAGTCAAGGGCAAAATATGGCTACCAACAAAAGGTTATATATATGCTCAAAAAGGCTAACTAGTGATATAATATCTGAAAAGGCTAAAATTTACTAGACAAATCAAAGAAAGCCTATTATCATCTCCTAAGCAAATCAACACTTTTTTATTTCGCTTCAATAACATGCAGGGCAAGTTCTAGACTAAAATGCAAAACATGAAATAAAGAAATTCTCAGCACACATGGCACAAGTTTCAATCAAGATGGATCAATTCCACTTCTAAGAGAGACAGAATCATAACAAACTACAAAATAAAATAAATTATATACAAAGTCACAACCATGAGCTTAGGTGTCAAAGAGTCTGCATTTTTTTTTATCAAGCATTCACAAGAAAGTACTACTAAAAAATTAGACCTAAATAGCAAGTATCACACCACTCAAAAGAGTCTTTTCTTTTCTCTCAAAAAAACAAAAAATTAGAAAAACTCCCTGAGGCCTTTAAGCCTAGCTAGTAGCATGTTCTCTTTATTTTCATCAAGGGTCGTACGCACCCCATACTTAAGCTCAAACGTGCTCCTTAACTCCAAATTCTGGATACTCAGACTTCTCCAAAACCTATAAAAACAACACAAAAATAAAATAATAATAATAAAAAATAAAAATAAGAAGTTACACTATAAATTGGGTTGCCTCCCAATAAGCGCCTAATTTAACGTCGCGGCACGACACAAGTAAGTTCACCACTTTTCTTTCCACTTTGAACTTATGAATTGTACCCCTAACTTTGCATCTATTTTTCTGCTCCTCTCAAGGGGTGGTGGTATAAAGATAAAAGAACCAAGTAATATATGTCGCATCTTGCACTTCTTGGCCCTTAGGTGAGGAATGTCGTTTTGTCTACGTGGACTAAAAAACCTTAGAATGTAGGGGTCTTGTTCCTCATCAATACACTCATCCATTAGTTCAGATTTTATAGAAAAGTGTTTTGAATGAGATTCAAATTGCCTCAACTCCAAAGCAACATTATTTACAACATTCTCACTTTTGTACTCTTTCTC
>JAJOOR010018515.1:0-17448 GCA_036250505.1 Solanum acaule
GGGCTAGTTTTCAGAAAAGAGTAATCGCTTTCTAAATGAAGCAAGAGAGGAAACTGAGATTTCCAAGATAGCCTTTGAGCTAAGTTTTTGAGCAATTATCTCAAATCAACAGAAAGAAATATGTTTTTAAAACATAAAAGCTAGTATATTTTGGGAGTAGTATTGAGCACCGAATTGGGGGCGAGCATGAGTTCAGTTAACTCACGTCTCCATAAAACCATGTAGCCACCATGGGTAGAAAAGGGTCATACTTTTTAGATGAATCCTTTTCACATAGACTAGTGGATCCACTAAGTTAAGTTAAGGTCCTATACTGATGGCAAGTATAGGATGGTCCTTGGCAGCGTGAGGTAAAGTGCTATATCATCACTATAGCTCTTAAGTGATGGTTGTCGGTTAGAGACACTCCCACATAAGTTATTGTATTCTTATATACACAGTTATTTGTATTTTTACATACATTTCAGAGTAATACTGTATCCTTGCATACACACAGAGTTGGCATTATGTTTTTAAACAGTTTGTTTCTTTATATTGCACTTGTTTTTAATTGCTTTATATTGAAATGAGTTCAGTCATATTGAGTTGAGTATCCAGAGTCGAGTGTCATATCTTTGAGTTGAGTATCTAATCTCTGAGTTGAGTATCTTATCCTTGAGTACTTCTGAGTTGAGTAAGTTGAGTAGTTTTGAGTATCCTTGAATATTCCTTGAGTTGAGTACGTTTGAGAAGAGGTAAGTATGTTTCCTTTTATCAAGTTTCAAGCTTATGTTATGCTTTAGAATTCCCCTTACATGCTCGTACATTCCACGTACCGAGCCATTTGGCCTGCATCTTCTCATGATGCAAACACAGGTATTCAGGATCATCAACAGGAGCTTCGTTGATACATCCAAGAGTTCGAGTTAGCTATGGTGAGCCTCCTTGCTTTCAGAGGATTTCATTTACCTTTTAGTTATATCAGTTGTTAGGATGTCGTGGGTCTTGCCCCGACTTTCATCTTTATCAGTCAGAGGCTTCATAGATAGTTAGTATAGTGAGAAGTCTATATCATTTATTTTATTAAATGTTTTAAAGAATTAAGTTGCCTATTTTATGGCGAGTTGAATATTATTTTTATATTCAGAGTTTTTTTCATTTGAGTTAAAGTTTTGTATTTCAGTTTCATGAACTTTGGTTTCAGTTTTTAAGCTTTGTATGCTTGAATCAGTTTTCCGCTTGTAGTCAGCCAGGATGAGGGTTCGCTTGGGGACCAGTAATGCTCTTTGAGTGCCGGCCACGTCCAGGGTGTAGGCTCGGGTCGTGACACTCTGAGAGCTCAACTAGATCAACGGTGCGCTGAATGCTGATCCTAGTTACCTGTTTATGTATCATAAGACGATGCAGGCCAACTGGCATCAATACATTGAATGTACGAGTATGCGAGTTGGAATGCTAAACATAACTTAAGCTTGAAAAGAATCTAAAAGAAACACTTACCTTGGCTTTATTCAACTCCTGAATAACTTAATTCAATATACAACAATAAAACACATGCAATATATAGAAAACTTTTAAAATAGTAGAAAGCAACTTAGTTTGTGCAATAACAAACTCAACGATACTTGTATAATAAAATAATATAGTTTCTGTAGGAGATTCTCTAACTGACAACCACCACTATGAGCCTAAGTGGTGATACATCGTCTTGCCCACGCTGCCAGAACTGTCCTATACTTTGCCGTCATATAGGACTCCTTAAATAAGTGGATCCACTAGTCTATGCTAAAAGCATCTTAAGAAGTCATCTAAAAAGTATGATCCTTTACCACCCATGATGGCTACATGGTTTTATGGAGAGTTGAGTTAATATGAACTCGCATCCCCATATCAATGCTTAATATTACTCCCAAAATATACTTGGCTAATATGTTTTTAAAACAAACTTCTTTCTTTGGTTTGAGATAATTACTCAAAACTTAGCTTAAAAGCTCTCTTGGAAATCAGTGTTTCCCTTTCTTGTTCAAATGTGAAAACATTTTTAAACTCATGGGAATACTTAGTTCCCTTATAACTTTTGGAGAAATGGACTCAACTCTTTACTTTTTGCTTAACTCAAAACTTAAATCTTAAAACAAAGTTAAAACGTTTGTGAAAGCCTTTTGAAAACTTTAAAAACTTCTCTTTGACTTGCTTCTTAACTTCTAGGCTTGACTCTTAACTTTCCTTGAATTGAAGTATGGATTCAAGGTTCATGATCTCAGGTTTATGGATGATTTCATGATGTTTAGATGTACCTAAGAGTGTTGCAATCAACTTAACAAGTACAAAAAAATGGGGAACGAATGGGGAAAATTGGCATCCCTGGCGCTCTGAGAGGCGCGGGGGGCCAACCCTCAACATTCAGGGACTAGTCTGGGGTGCGCTGGCTGGCGCGAAGCCCCACCCCTATCCCCAGGTGTTTGACGACTTGTCTTCTCCATTTTTCATCTCTAAACCCTCTAAACTCAATTGGTTCTTTCCTGAAACACTTAGAATCATTTATAACCTCAATATACATCAGATTCTACTCGAAAACACAACTAAAAACATGAATCAATCTCAAGAAAACTCCAACAATACAACCCACAAGGATTCAAACGAACTTCATCAAGTATTCAAGGGATTTACTTTGGAATCTAATAAACTTTGCTGAATTGAATCATGATTGGTGCATGGGTGAACTAACCCAATGCTATGTGATCTCACATACCTCGTAGGGATCACCCCTTGGCGAAATCCACAAGCTAAACTCGAACGTTCTTGACGATTCTTGATTTTTCTCTTCTCCTTTCTCCTCTTTTCTCTTTTCTCCAAGCCCTAGCGTGAACTTCAACTTTTCTAAATTGACTAAAATCTGACTTTACCCCAATTAAATCCTAAAAACGAATTAAAACCATTGGGTAAGGAAAAGACTAAAATACCCTTCCAAAATCCGGATTGAACTTTCCTTATTCGAACAACCTAACTTCCAAAGGGCATATCTCACTCATACGAACTCGAAATCGCGCAAACTAGGCGGCGATGGAAAGATTATTCCACGATATTCCCTACAATATCTGGAACCACGCCTAACTCATCCTGAGCTAGGAGTTATGGTCATTTGAAGTTGACCAAATATCCAACTTAACAAATTTTCTATATTTTATATTCTTTCCAAAAATGGCTATTTCCAATTCATTAACTTCTTCCTAGTTATTTCGATTTGCGAGATGTTACAATATCTCCCCCTTGGGAACATTCGTCCTCGAATGAGATTACTCTTACTAGGCTAAGAGTGTAACATCAACCATTCAGTTCAAACACCCAACAAGCAATTGCAAAAACAACATACCAACTTATAAATAAATACCAAGAAAAGGATTAGTACCTTAATTTGGAACTTCTCCGGATTCAAAGAGATGTGGATATATCTTCTTCATGTCCTCCTCAGCTTCCCAAGTAGCTTCCTCAACAAACTGATTCCTCCAAAGAACTTTGACTGACGCTTCCTATTTTGTTCTCAACTTGCGAACTTGACAATCCAGAATCTGAATAGGAATCTCCCCATAAGACAAGCTATCCTTGATCCCAATATCTTCGGTTGGTATGATCAATGAAGGATCGCCCATGCACTTCTTCAACATAGAGACGTGAAATACCAGATGAACCGCGGCTAGCTCTTGTGATAGCTCCAACCCATATGCTACATTACCTACCCTTTTCGATATTCTATAAGGGCCACTATACCGGGGACTAAGTTTCCCCTTCTTACCAAATCTCATAACACCCTTCATGGGTGAAACTTTCAAATACACCCAATCATCTACTTCAAACTCTAACTCCCTTCTCCTAACATCAGTGTAGGATTTCTGACGACTCTGTGCCGTTTTCAACCTCTCTTGAATCACTTTCACCTTCTTCATAGCTTGATGAAGTAAATATGGTCCTATCAACCCTGCTTCACCAACTTCAAACCATCCAATATGAGATCTGCATCTTCTTCTATAAAGAGCTTCATAAGGAGCCATTTGGATGCTTGAGTGGTAACTATTGTTGTAAGTAAATTTGATGAGAGGTAAGTAATCATCCCAATTACCTTTGAAGTCAATCACATAAGCCCTCAACATATCCTCTAAGGTATGAATAGTGCTATCTGCTTGCCCATCTGTCTGAGGATGAAAGACAGTACTTAAGTTCACTTTTGAACCCAAGCCTTTTTGGAATGACTTCTAAAATTGTGTAGTAAATTGCTTACCTCTGTCTGAATAATGGATACCGGAACCCCATAAAGTCTTACCACTTCTTGAAGATACAATTTAGCATAATCTTCTGCTGAATGGGTAGTCTTTACGGGCAAAAAATGGCTTGATTTTGTTATTCTATCGACAATCACCCAAATAAAATCGTGCTGCCTGTGAGACCTTGGTAAACCTGTGATGAAGTCCATATTAATCATCTCCCACTTCCATTACGAAAGTTTTATATTCTGGGCCAAACCACCGGGCCTTTGATGCTCTACTTTAACTTGTTGGCAATTCGGGAACTTAGCAACAAATTCAGCAATGCCCTTCTTCATACTACTCCACTAATAGACTTCTCTCAAATCGCAATACATCTTTGTGGAACCCGAATAAATGGAATATCTAGAGCTATGAGCTTCCTCCATGATCCTCTCTTGGAGTCCATCCACCATTAGTACACACAATCTACCTTGATACCTCAATACACCATCTCCCCCTTGTTCAAAAGCCATAATTTTCTGCTTATGAACATTTACCTTTTTTTCAAGCAAAATGGGATCTTGGTCTTTCTTCTCTTTTACTTCTGACACTAATGATGATTCAACACCATTCATCACCACTACCCCTCCTTCTGTGGAATCCATTAGTCGGACTCCCAAGCATGCAAGTCTATGCACATCTTTCACTAACTCTCTCTTTTCTTCCTCAACATGGGCGGTACTACCCATAGACAACCTGCTTAAAGCATGAGCAACAACATTAGCCTTACTTGGGTGATAAAGAATACTCATGTCATAATCCTTGAGTAATTTTTGTTGGGATATATACTATTAACCATATATTTAGATATAGTATTTAATATAGAATAATTATTTATTCAGTTTAAATAGATCACATATTCGTTTGGTGTTTGTTTACTTATATAATAGATGATTTAGTGTAAGTTTTAGCTTATACACAGATGATTAAATCATCGGTTCTTATAAGTCATTACAAGAAAATGCATTTAAAGCTACAAAACACATTGTAGCTAAATATGAAATTTTTCGTAGCTAAACACTTTAGCCATAAAAAAATTCGTAGCATTCGTGGTAAGATATAGCGTGGCTAAAAGTTAGCTACACACTTTACATGGTCCGTGGCTGAGGAAAAACACTTATAGCTACAAAAAAAATTATGTTATAGTTGTAATAATAAAAAATTCTTGCTATGAAATAGATACTTATAGCAAATAATGTTACTCTTTTGCCGCATCAAATAAAATCTATAGCAATTTTTAAATTTGAGTTTGGGGTTTGGATTTAAATGGGGATGGGAAGGGTGCACATGTGATGGCTTAGGTTTGAGTATTTTTTTTCCTTCAATTACTTATTATTATATATATGTATAATTTTTACTTTCTTTTTTACAAATGTTATTACTTCTAGTATATAAGTAACAAATACAATAATTTTTACCCAAAATAAAACACAAATATAACAAAGAAAATTATCTAGTGAAAATAATAATAGTAGTAATAAATATAAATATATACTTTACTTTAAGTTAATGGAAAAGTTGAACTATTTATATGAAACAAATATTATTCTAAAATATATATCTTTGTTTTTTTATGATATTGTTAGTTTTATTATCTACGATCTTTTTAAAAATAAATTCTTAACTTATATTTTTCATATCTGTCCAACAACAACAACAATTAATAACATACCTTATCACCACGCAACTGTTCTCAAGTTGTCAAGTTCCCATGTTATCTTTCATTTTTAGTTTGGAAAAATCTTTTTGGTCAGAAAATTTGGTCAGAATTTGGCAGAATAGTATTTTACCTATGTTATTTTTATCTTTTTGAACATTTTTACCCTTTTAACTTTTAATATCTTTTAATTTTAAAATAGAAAAAATATCAGTTTATTTTAAAATTAAAAAGATATTATAGACTTTTTAAATTTCTGGCCAAATTTTCTGGCCATTAAGTTTCTAGTTCCTATCAACATTAGGGTATGATGCTAGTGTTGTATGTTCATAAAATTGTCAATATTGGGAATGTTGTCTCTTTCATTTTAACAATGTTTTTATCACGTATTCAGCTAGTGTTGTTTGTCCATAAAATTGTCAATATTGGGAGTGTTGTCTCTTTCATTTAACAAAGTTTTTGTTTAAATTGATTTCTTCTACCAAACTTTGTCACCTTGTGTAACGATCTGATTCCGTCGTTAGGGAAAAGCCTATGGAGAAAGAATTGGGGTCAGAAAACTTATGGTAGTAACTTGGAATTTCCCAACCAAGTCCAGATTTGGACGAAATCGGAGTCAGTAAACCCTAGGGAAATCTGGTAACAACTGGGTGATTAAATTATGATTTTGATTACATGAATAGATAGCTAAGACGTTAAGGAACCCGTACGACTTTATGGAATTGAATTCGGTCGAGTAGAACTCCCGAAAATCATCTTAGCGTGAACGTGTAGTTTTTGAATGTCAAGGGTTGAAGGTGTGTTGTGAAATGGGGGCTTGGAATTCAAATTCCAGCATTATGTCTCCGTGCATGCCGTCGTAGTGGGATTGCTGTCGCTGTAGCGGGATGGGTCCCATCGTAGTGGGACAGACGCGACTTAAGCCGGAAATAAAACCCCAAAAATCATTTTATTCTGCACTT
Organism: Solanum acaule; assembly: GCA_036250505.1. Taxonomy (NCBI): domain Eukaryota; kingdom Viridiplantae; phylum Streptophyta; class Magnoliopsida; order Solanales; family Solanaceae; genus Solanum; species Solanum acaule. Next base: position 6,900 of record JAJOOR010018515.1, read on the forward strand.
TTCGAGTTTGAGAGCTAAGGAACGACCCTAGGGTTTTCTTGACAGTTTTCCACCATTCTTGAGGCTAAAGGTAATGTTTTCACTCCCCGAATCTATTTTCGATCCGTAGAATGTAAATTCGTAGGTAATTATTTTGGGGGAAGGGCTTTGATCTGATACTAATGGTGGAAAAAAACACTAAATTGGGTATTAAGATCTTGGGTTTGGTCTAGGGTTATTGGATTTGTTATAATCCGGATAATTAGACCTTTGATTGTTGATCCTTGCGTTAATTATATATTTTTTAGACCACGAACAAGTGAGACAAATCCAGAAAGGAAGATTCAAGTGCCTTAGGGGATTCAAGCTTGGATTCGAGGTAGGTGATGGTTGTGATTTCATGTTGGTGTGATATTATGTTTGTAATTGCTCATTATAATGCATGCATGTATGCGTATATTGCATTATTGATCACTCTAATCGTAAATGAGGATAATTGAACAATTGTATGCCATGAATCACCTTTTGTTGTATGATTGTGAGAAAATACATTGTGATTATGATTGTGATTTGTTGAATGGATTGGGTGTTACGTTCCGACACACTAACTTGGATTGGTTGCCACGTTTCGGCATAAACATTGGATCGGTTTCCACGTTCCGGCATGAACATTGGATCGGTTGCCACGTTCCGGCATAAAAATTGGATCGGGTACCACGTATCGGTACACTAACAGTTTGGATGTGGGTTCCATGAGAGGACCATTGAATTGGGTTCCGTGAGAGGACCATTGAATTGTGTTGTGTATCTACTTGTGATGATTACGTTAATATCTAATGATGATTGATATTGGAAGACTGTATGTTGCTCTAAAATTGATAACCAATGTGTACTATTGAGAACGTGAGATGCTACATTGATCCTGAAAAGGTGACTAATGTTGTGTATGTTCGGTATATGCCTGTTTTATAATGTTGTGGTTACTTGCATATATTTCACTTAATGGTATAGCCGTGTGATCCTATCAGTACACTGTGGTTGTGTACTCATACTGCACTTGCTCTTTCTTTGTTGAGTATAGGGCATCTTTAGGTGGCTATTGATAGACCTCAACTAGGTGACTATTGAGCGTGACCGGATTCAAGGGTGAGTCAGTTCTTTCAGGCTGCCATGGATCTTTCTTGTTTAAGTCCACTCTTTTTAGACTCAGACTTTTGTTTAAGGTGTTGTTTAGTTTTGGGGTTGTACCCCTTGTTCTTAGACTTGTCGTTAGTAGAGTTTTGGTACAATGACTTTCAGGTTCTAGGGGTTGAATTTCCGTATTAGTTTTGTTAGTTATTTGTTAAGACCTTTGGAGTTTATGGGGACTCCATTTTTATTGTCACTTAAAACTACTTCCGTATCTTTAAATGCGTAGTATTTGGTTAAGTTGTTAGATTTGGGTTGTAGTAATGGCCCTCCCACCGGAAGGTTAGTGTGGGTGTCAATCACGACGGTTTGGGTCGTGACAAAGTTGATATTAAAGCTCTAGGTTCGTTGATCTCATTGTACCAAAACGAGTCTGATAGAGTCTTGCGGAACGGTACGATGACGTCCGTACTTTACTTCGAGAGGCTATAGGACTTTAGGAAAAACTCTCTTCTTTATACTCTTTCGTGCTATGACTGGAATCCAATTGGTATCTGTGTGATACAAATTGGTATCTTTCCTCCTTCACTCTATGGTTCGAACTAGAGCAACAAAAGTGGTAACACCATCACTAGCAAGAGAGGATGTGTATAGACTACCGACAGTTGAATAGGGTTACCATTCAGAACAAGTATCCATTGCCTCGGATAGATGAACTTTTTGACCAATTGCAAGGTGCATCGATTTTCTCTAAGATTGATTTAAGGTCCGGTTACCATCAATTAAAGATTGAGGCAGTTAAGAATTGGGTTCGACCAAGTTCTATGATTGAAATTAGCAGTTTTGTAGGGCTCACTAGCTACTATTGTCGCTTGTGGTGTGAGTTGAGTTCAATTGGTATCTCCCGATTCCAATTGGTATCTCAACGAAGTGAACTAGACGCCGTAGTCCCGGCTGAAGGGACACAAGCAAGTTAATTGGAACTGAGAAGGTTCCAATTAGTATCTGGCCTTAGGGGCCGTATAAGGCATAGATGATCAGTAATGGGCATCTATGGAATGAACTCATTAAAGAATTTGGACTTGTCTGCAAATTGTAACTGTTTGACTGTCATGAAACTTGTTGTGAAAAGAAAGTTATCACGAGATTATGTGCGAGGGTCTATATAAATTACGATGTGGTTCGTAAGCGAAAAATTTGAACGTGCATTGCGATCAATTGATAACCGTGTGAGAGTCAGGGTGTATCCTTGGGATATGTGTGTAGTAGTGTTGAAACGACGTAAAAAAATTCTAAAGTGCGTACTTTGTTGGATTGACCGGGGAAGGGGGGTAGACAACGATTGTCCTAGCTAAAGGGATTTCCTTAAATGCCTAGTTATAGTTGGGAAATCTAGAGGAATTATAGAAAAGAGAGGAACCCTAGAAATTGTGGGCAGGGGTTCTATTTCTGTCAGGGTTGCTGGGGCGGGATTTTCCCCACCACGGCGAGACCACCAGTGCGGGATTTCTCCCGCTAGAGTGAGACAGGGCGAGACAGAATCTCAGCCCTATCTCCCCTATTTTTCCCCTTGTTATAATTATAGACCCCGAATTGTACCCGAACAAACCCCCGCGATCTAATTCAGTGTTCAACAATTGAATATAAGTTATAAAGTGTCTTAAATTGTGGAGAACCTAGGCATATGAAGAGGAAATCAGTAAGGCCGTGGAGGTCAGGGAAATGGTAATGCAGGTAGAGGAGTAGTGTAGCCAGGCGAAGAGGTTGCCCGTCAAGATTACAGGGCTCAGTTATATGCCTTTTCGGGCAAGATCGAGTTTGAGGTGTGATGCAGTGGTCACTAGTGCTACTCATGTGTGTGCCCGTATGGCTATTGTTTTGTGTGATCTAGGTTCTACTTATTCATACGTGTCAGTTCAATCGCCTTGGGATTTTATGTGGTTGTGATATACTTGATGCCCTCATCCATGTTTCTACCCTAGTTGAAGAGTTAGTCATAGTCACCCTTGTATATCATGTTTGTTCTGTTGTGTTTATGGATTTTCAGACTTGGGTTGATTTAGTTATGCTGGATATGACTAACTTAATATAATCTTAGGCATGACTTGGTTGTCCCCTTATTATACGGGGCTTAATTGTAATGCTAAGTCAGTAACTCTAGAGATCCCTGGTAGGGAAAGATCAGAGTGGGAAGGGGTGTACAAGCCCAAGCTAGCTAATATCATATCCTCCATTCGAGCTATGAAACTGGTAGGGCAAGATTGTTTGGCTTATTTGGATCATGTTCGGGATGTTGAGGTTGAGTCTCCCTCTATTGAGTCTATTTTTGTGGTGTCTGAGTTTATAGGAACTGTTTCCTACATATTTGCCTGGTATGCCTTCATATAGAGATATAGATTTTTGCATTGACTTAGAAACTGACACTCGCCCCATTTCCATGCCTCCGCATCGTATGGCTCCAACAGAATTAAGAGAGCTTAAAGCACAAATCCAAGAGCTTCTTGATAAAGGGTTCATCCGTCCTAGTGTTTCCAAGTGGGGTGCTCCTGTTTTGTTTGTTAAGAAGAAGGAGGGTAGTATGAGCACTGGTGATTTTATCTTAATTCATAAGGGAGTGGATTGATACCGGAATGACAAGCCTATGGATAAAGAAAGTTCCATTGAGTATACTTGGATGAAGGAAATTGAAAATTTTAGTAAGAAAGTGCATACCAAGATTTGGTTAGTCCTTTAAATTTGATGAGTATACTTGAGTTTTAGGTGTAATGTTGATGAAAAAGTTGACTTCATAGTGATAGTTAGGGCTGACTGAGTGTAATGGTAATAAGAGTTCGCAATAGATTGTGATGGGATGCAACTATATAATAAGATTATTGGTTAAGCAAATTCTGGTATAGTAGTTACGACTTGCGAGTATCTAAGGTTGTGGTTTTCTAATATTTGGTGAGTAACGTGGTTGTATGGAAAGTTTTAAGAGATGGCGGGACACCATTCGAATAGAAATTAAAGAGCTAGAGTTATAATGAAGAAAAATAGTGGGATGTAGTATAGCCTTTAGAGAGAGGCGAGAGCAAGAATATTTTATTTGATTGCAAAGGCTAAAGAAATATCTTCAGAGGGGTAGATAATTGGGTTCAGAGACGCGTGATTTCACTTGTTTTGCTGTGGCTATGGTAATAGTGTCACAAGTCTGTCAGATTTGGTTAAAAATTATTGGAAGGGACTTGAGAAAAGAGTGTACAGACATTAGCTCGAGTGTGATGATTTGTGTTTTGGTTTTATTTTTGAGTTTAGTAATGAGTACGATGGAATTTTAGCGAAGGATATTGTAAGATCGATGGAGATGCGATCAATGATAACCGAAGATCCATGAATTCATAAAAATCTTCAAGGTACAAGCTAATGTTGATAGATAAGGGGATTGTGTTATACGGTTGAATTTACAATTCATGTTTTCCATTGTAAGTCTACATTCTTGGTGAGATATGTTGTCAAGGTATGAATTGGCAAGGTGAGGAATGATCAATTGTACCCGGTATTGAGCATTTGAAAGGACTTACACTTGGGTTGAGTCATAAAGTCTATTACTATTGATTGTTAAGTATCTAAGAAATGTTCCATTTAAAAAGTGTTGGGTTATAATAAGGTAAATGGTCGGAGTGTTATGATGGTTGTTAGTATTGTGAGTATGATTCACTAGTTGTGCTCTCGTGTGTTTTCACTTTTGTGGGTGGATCCCTAGTGATGGATCAGGGGTACCAAATCCTGCGATGGTCACTTGGTTGAGTGGGAAGATTGGGAAGATTTGGTTATTTCGAATGACATAATTGGTGTTGTCTTGGAGTTGTTAAAGTATTTTAATGGTTCGACATGTACCACTTGCTTATGAGAGTTCATAGAAGAGCTACCATGTGTAATTATGGTTGTCCAACAATCTTAACATTTATCTAGTCGTCGAGGTCATGTATTGATTGTGTGTGGTTGAATTTGGGATCATTGGGTCCAATTCTACTATTCTTAAGAGGTAATCTACAATTGCTAAATCCAGCATTCGATAGTGTGGTTAGAGGGTTTGTATGCTTGGACATATCCCTCGATGAGTATCTGATGTTGAAAAATCAAATGTTTATAACTTAAGCTCATAGGAAATTGGGTTGTGAGATAGAGATGTTGATAAGATTTATGATTGGTTGGGTATTATGATTGGTTGTTGGCTAGTTCAGGTTCACCTCTAATTGTGGCGAGTTTTGATTTAGGATTTTATCATGGTTATGTGAGAAAGGATTCGTCCTAATATTTGTGTCAAAGTCCTTGATAACATGTTGCAGACATGTGTACGATCAACTTTGGTGGTTATTGGGAATAACTTTGTGGTTAGCTAAGTGTACATACAACAATAATTATCACTCGAGTATTGTGATGAATTCATTTAGGCATTGTATGAGAGGATGTATAGGTATTCAATTGGTTGGATGGGGATGAGGATTATATCATAAAGTAAGACTCAGTGTTGTTAAACAAGACCTTCGGTGTAAGGAAGAACCAGTTGAAATTCTTGATCACGATGTCCGGAAGCTAAGGACATACGAGACAAGTATCCCCAGTAATTCGACATTTCAGATACTACTCTACCCTTACTTTAGCCAGTTTTCCCTAGTTGATCACTCGGGGACGAGTGATGGGTAAATTGGTATCTATTGTAACGACCCAATTCCATCGTTAGAAAAAAGCCAATGGATAAAGAATTTGGGTAGAAAACTTTTGGTAATAACTTGGAATTTTCCAACCTAGTCCATATTTGGACGAAATCGGAGTCAATAAACCCTAGGGAAACATAGCAACAACTGGGTGATTTAAGGAACCCGTACGACCTTACAAAATTGAATTCGGGCGAGTAGAACTTTTGAAAATGATCTTAACGTGAACGGGTGGTTTCCGAATGTCAAGGGTTAAATGTGTTTTGTGAAATGGGGGCTTGAAAGTCAAATTCCAGTATTCCAGCATTCTGTCTTCATGCATGCCGCCGTAGTGGGATTGCTGCGCTATAGCGGGATGGGTCCCGCTGTAGCGGGACAGACGCGACTTAAGCTGGAAATAAAACCCCAAAAATATTTTATTCTGCACTTTTCAACTTTGAGAGCTAAGGAACGACCCCAGGGGTTTTCTTGAAAGTTTTCCACCATTCTTGAAGCTAAAGGTAAGGTTTTCACTCCCTGAATCCATTTTTCGATCCGTCAAATGTAAATTCATAGGTAATTATTATAAGGGAATGATTTTGATCTGAAACTAATGGTGGAAAAAAAAAACCCTAAATTGGGTATTAGGATCTTGGGTTTGGTCTATGGTTATTGGGTTTGTTATAATCCTGAGAATTAGACCTTTGATTGTTGATCCTTGCGTTAATTGTATATTTTTTAGACCACGAACAAGGGAGAAGAATCCGGAAAGGAAGATTCAAGTGCCTTAGGGGATTCAAGCTTGGATTCGAGGTAGGTGATGGTTGTGATTTCATGTTGGTGTGATATATGTTTGTAATTGGTCATTATAATACATGTATGTATGCAAATATTGATCACCCTAATCGTAAATGAGGATAATTGAACAAATGTATGCCATGAATCACCTCTTGTTGTATGATTGTGAGAATATACATTGTGATTGTGATTGTGGTTTGTTGAATGGATCGGGTGTTACATTATGACACACTAACTTGGATCGGTTGCCACGTTATGGCATAAACATTGGATCGGTTGCCACATTTCGGCATGAACATTGGATCGGTTGCCACATTTCGACATAAACATTAGATCGGGTACCACGTACCGGTACGCTAACAGTTTGGGTGTGGGTTCCATGAGAGGACCATTGAATTGGGTTCTGTGAGAGGACCATTGAATTATGTTGTGTATCTACTTGTAATGATTACGTTCATATCTAATGATTGATATTGGAAGACTGTATGTTGCTCTAATATTGATAACCAATGTGTATTATTGAGAACGTGGGATACTACATTGATCCTGAAAAGATGACTAATATTGTGTATGTTCGGTATATGCTTGTTTTATAATGTTGTGGTTACTTGTATGTGTTTCACTTAATGGTATAGCCGCGTGATCCTATAAATTCACTGTGGCTGGCAACGGAACCGGGAGGTGCCGATTCCAGTACCGTTCCATTCTGATCTGTTATCGGTCCGATTCCGTTCCGGCTTATACCGGTTAGGGCCGGTGTCTAGGGGCTCCGGAAGGGGTAACGGGATGGAAACTGGGATATACCGGTTAGTCCCGGTCCGGTAAATACTGGTTCCGGTCTCGGTCCGGTTCAATTTTTGTTTATAAAAAAAATAATCTTAAATATAGCCATTTTGAGAGCCGTTGGGCAACGGGTTTTGGGCCCCACCAATGGCTCTTTCACCCCCATAACTCTCCTTTACACCTCCCTACCCCCAAACATTATTTAATACCCCAACCTTCTTAAAACTACATTTTCATCCTTTTTTTAACTATAAATACCCCAAATCTTTCATTCTTTTCATTCACAAAAATATTAGCTTCTACTCTCTCAACAACTCTCAAAAGTCTCACTCAAGTCCCTACTCTCTAATCTCTTATTCTCGTTAAAATTACGAATTTGGTCTTTGGAAATTGGAGCTTCAAAATTAATCTTTCAATTTTCGGCTTTCGGTCATACACGTCTACTTTTTTAAGTAGACGCTTGGTACATTCGTTCCAACTCACTTTTCATTTAGTTATTTATTTGTTTGCATTTAATTATTTATTTTGTGAGTAATTAGTCTCTAGTCTCTACTTATTTAGTTATTTATTTGTTTAAAACTTTGCATTACATTTTCGTATTATATATAATTTACTCACTTTTTATATTTGAATATGGATTCCGGTAAAAACAATGTTGACAAGGGTAAAATAACCATAGTTAATTCAATCACTAATTTATGGAGCTCAAAATCCAAGAAAAATAAAAAACCCGGCAGTACTTCTAAATCTAAAACTAAAAAATCTTCTCAATTAAGAATAAATACGGATGATTATACGCATGTTGATGAAATTGTTTTTAATATTGATAGTAATAGTGGATTAGATCCTTATCATGAACATTTACAAAGAAGATTTGGTAATTTTGATGAGGAATTACCTGAAGATGATGAACATGATGATGTTAATGATTATATTGATAGTTTTGATAATAATGTTGATGAATATGATGATGATGAAACTCAGACAGCTACTACTCTCACTCCCAGTCCCTCTTCCCCTCCCGTTCCCCCCGTGCATCCTAGGCCTAAGGTAGAACGCGCTAAAAAATCAACCGTGTGGCAATTTATGACTCAAAATGAAGATAAAACACAAGTTATTTGTAATAAATGTAAACATAGAATGAATCATAAAACTGTAGAAAAACAGGATGGCACAGGACATTTGAGTAATCATTTAATGTCATGTTGTAAAAATGAATTTTTTCATGCTAAAGTTGTAGCCGAAACTAAAAAGAATGGTACCACCCTTCCTGAAAATGTAGGAGTAGAGGGCTCTAATATGATCCAAACACAATTAAATCCTTTTAATGTTTCTGGCTTTAGTATACAACGGTCATATAGTAAGGAAAAAGATCTTGAAGAATTAGCTAAAATGATTGTTGTTATGGGTTTGCCATTTAGTTTTGCTGAAAATCCTGGTTTTATTCATTATATTCAAATTGTGTATAATCCACATTTTAAAGGTTCTACTAGAAATACAATTAAAAAGGCTATCTTTGATTATCAAGCTCAACATTTTCAATATCTTCGTTGTTTATTTTATTATAATAATTGTAAAATAGCTATTACTTCTGATATGGGCCGTAGTGTAAATGATAATGATTATTTCACTATTACTGCACATTTGATTGATGAAAATTGGACTTTGCAAAAAAGAATTTTAGGTTATAAATGTTGCGAAATGCATAAAACCGATAGTTATATAGCTCAAACAATTATAGATGTTTTACAAAACTATGAAATTTGTGATAAAATAAGTAGTGTCACCTTAGATAATGCTCTAATAATAGAATTGCTGTTGAAATACTAAAACCGTCTCTTTGCCCTATTTATATTGATGGTTTTCATATTAGGTGTGCTGCACACATATATAATTTGATTGTTAGAGATGGTATAGCAATGTATAATGATGGTTGCATAAAAGTTGAAACTGCATGTCATTTTATTTTTAGTTAAGTCTAGACGTAGAGATTTTGAAAATCGTTGTCATGAATTTAATCTTCCACCTAGAAAAATTCCAAAATCAGTGTGTACTAGATGAAATTCTTTATATGAAATTTTTGAAGTCGTTTATGAGTATAGGAAACCTTTACAAATGGTTTGAAATGCTCATAATTCAAATATGACATATATACTTGATGATAATGATTGTAATGACATAAAAAAACTTATAGAATTCTTAAAAGTTTTTTATCTAACTACAAAAAAATATCTGCACTTTATTATCCAACTATTTGCTCTGTTTTACCTAATATTTGTGATATTTCTAGTAAATTTTATAAATTCAAAAATAAACCAAGATTTGAAGAATCTATTAAGAAAATGATTGAAAATTTAAAAAAATATTTTATTCCTATTCCTCAAATTTATTTAACCGCTTGTTTGTTAAACCCACATTACAAAGATGAAGGTGCATCACGAATGGTTGATAAAATATATTTTAATTTGGGTATTGATAGTGAAGATGATGAAACACCTAGTTGTCAAGATGTTAAAGATAGTATAAAAATTGAAGCTAGAAAATTGTATGACTTATATAATTATAATGGAATGAATGTAGTACGTAATGAAGAGCCTCGAAGTTTTAGGAGTAGATATAATGAAGATGATATTGATGATATGATAGATTGTTATCTTGAACTTTCTCATAATGATAGAAATGATTTTAATGCATATATTAATCAAAATACAGAACCTACTACTATTGATCTTCTAGAATGGTGGAGCAATCGCGGCCAGAGATTTCCAAAACTTCAACCGGTTGCTCGAGATGTGTTAGCTATTCAAGCATCTTTAGTAACTTCGGAAGGCGCTTTTAGTGCAACAAGATTTCAAATTGGAGAGCATAGATATTCATTAGCAGCAGATAGCTTGGAGATATCGGTTCTATTTAGAGATTGGATTAATGGCGAGAGAAGGAATTACGGTCGTCCACCTTTACCGACCAAATTTGAAAATGACGTTGATGAAATAATGCAAGATTTTAGTGACGACGGCATTGATGCAATGGAGGAACTATCTAATCAACCAATTCCAGAGCATGTTACTAGAGAAATGTTAAATGATTTAAAAAAAGATTTCCTTAGTAGCATGAACTATTAAATTTAAATGTCTATTAGTATGAGTATAATAATTCGAGGTCTAATTCAAACAGAACCCTTCCTA
>JAJOOR010018517.1:0-20593 GCA_036250505.1 Solanum acaule
TGTTGACAACAAAACTCCTCATGATTCAAAGTGGTTTCCTCGAATTGGCGATTGGATCTGCACTGGTATGTATCTTTCTGAATTTGTATCTGTTTTTTCAATTCTTTGATTGGTTGTGCTAAGTTATGAAATTGTATTAGTAGTATGTATGTGAACTTACTGATAGAGGCTGATAGAGGTGATGTAGGAGTTGGATTTTAGTTGATAAGCTTCGTTAGCCAGTTTGGTCAAGCTTTTAAAATCAGTTCATTTTGTGAAGTGTTTTCTCAAAGAAGTACTTTTGGTGAGAAATGGAAGCTAAGTTCCTGCTCACGGCTCATGTAATAAGCTACCCGCCAAGTAATTAGAAGTGTAGACCAATTAGTTCATAACAGAGTTGGACCCACATGTGAGAGAGTGGGTGCACATGCATCCGTTAACACATGTATATACCTAATTAACGATCATATAATTAAATGTCCACTCTGAAACACATAAGCTGAGTTGGTGCATTGGCCGAACACTGTTCATTGTGCTTCTTCGCAACTCACAAGCAGAGTGTGCTGAGTTCAATTCTGGTTGTTGCATTTTTTTTCAAAAATAGGCATATTAAAAACCATAAGCGAGATTTGAACTAGAAACCTCAAAGTGTACACTGAGGTCAAGACCATCCACCATAAGGTGAACTATGTTAGCTTCTAAAAAATGACTTATGCTACTCTCCATAAGCAATTACTTTCTCCCAAAAGTTTGACCAAATACAATAATTGATTCTCTAACAATACATTTATGATATCAATATATGATGCTTTTGAAATGAAGGAGTGAAATAGAGAAAATTGGGGCACTTGGATGAAAGGACATAAAAGTTACTTTACTTAATGTGTTGGCAAGGGTATTTAGTTGATAAGCATCTATATCCGGTTTGGTCAAGGTTTAAAATCTGTTCATTTTGGAAACAAGTTTTCAGAAAGTACTTTTGGTGAGAAGAAGTTAAGTTCCCTCTTCTTTTTTTTTTGATGACAAGGGAAACCCGTACAGGGTAAAACCCCTGCTCCTATGCAACAACTTGCAAACCACATAGGAGAGGTAACCTGCACAAGGCAAGCCTGGTGCGACGAGCTCGATCCAGAAGGCAAACCCCTTACTTTCGCTGACAAGGGGTTTTGAACTTGAGACCTCCAACATGGAAGCCCCAAGCTCAAACCACTGGGCCACCCCGAAGGGTAGAAGTTAAGTTCCCTCTCATGACCCATGTAACAAGCTACGCCAAATAAAAAGTGTTGAACAATTAGTTCATAAGGACTAATTGTATAACCATTCATCAACGGATGTTGCTTCTCAGATTGGGTAAAAAATGTAAACCTATAGCTGCAGAAGTAGGACTAATGGCACCGGAAATGACATTGTTTTTGTTTAGTACCCATTGTATTTGATCAATAAATTTAAAAAGCACTTTTCAATAGCTATTTTGTTTGACCAAGCTCTTCAAAAGTGCTTCTATGTGTATTTATCTTATAAGTGTTTTTGAATAACTACCTTTAGGAAAAAACTGCTCTTTTTAGCTTCCGAAAAACAACTTATGCTACTCTCCATAAGCACTTATTTTCTTCCAAAGCTTGGTCAAGCACTATATTTAATTCTCTAACAATACATTTTATGATATCAAATATTATAGTTTTGAAAAGATAGCGAAGCAGCGAAATAAGAGAGAAACTGGGGCACTTGAATGAAAGGACATAAAAGTTACTTTGTCATAAAAAAAAAAAGGACATAAAAATTACTTTACTTAATGTGCTGGCAAGGGTATTTAGGGGAACCAAAAAATGGACATTAATGCTAATCTACTATAGGTGAGTGACTTAATTTGATATAAAACAAAGTTTAATGACTTTGCTACATAATTCCTCATAGTTTAGTGATCTTTTAAGATATTTATTCTTTTAAAGTCATATAGGACTAGGCCCAAAACGGAAAGTATCAATAGTGGCTTGTATTTTGATATTGTTACATCATTTCAGTGGGTCGTGAGTGGGTGTGGGGTGGGTTGATGCCAAAAGGGGCATAGTCAATGCGAGGGAGTGAAATCAAGTATGTCTACGGTAAAATGTTGCACTAAAATTCAACTTTTAAATTGATAATGTATTTCCAAAAAATAACTAGTCATAAAAAAAAATCTCATATTTTAGTAAGCATATAATTTTTTTTTTATAATTTAAGTTGAATTTTAGATTTGGTTATTTTAATACATGTCAAAAGTTTGATTTTCATTATAGTTATTTATTAAAGCATTTACGGATCAAGTTAAATTTTTAATTATATTAAATGTCATTCCAAATTGAATGAATATCAATCTAACTGAAGGATTTATGTATGTTTAAAACTGTAAGTATATTACTATATTTTTCTTTCCAAGTTAAATGATAGATTTATTTGAGCAAGTGAAAATTTTGATCTAGTTACTATAAAGGAATTGAAAGATTTTGGTACGTAATTAATGACCCATCAAGTTATATTCAGAATACTTAATCACTAATTGATAAATTTCATTTAGTATATTAAATATTTTACCTATTTTAAATTAAAATGTCACATTTGCTTACCATAAAACTCATATTTGAGTATCAATTCAATATAAATGTTCTATAATTTTCATTATGAAAAAAAGATTACTTTCCATTACAATATTTGGCTTGAAATTTTTAATTAGCATGGTGAATAATTTTCCAATTTATGTGTATAAATAGTCATGAAAGATTTTGGTATGTAGTTAATAACCCATCAAATTATATTCAGAATACTTAATCATTAATTGATAAATTTCATTTAGTATATTAAATAATTTACCTATTTTAAATTAAAATTTCAGATTTACTTACCATAAAGCTCAAATTTGAGTATTAATTCAATAAAAATGTTCTACTATAATTTTCATTATGAAAAAAAAGATTACTTTCCATTGCAATATTTGACTTGAAATTTAATTATCATGGTGAATAATTTTCCAATTTATGTGTATAAATAGTCATGATATTTCACTTTTTTGCAAGTCACATTTCTTGAAAACAATTGATCAACATATTCTATTGTATTCTAGCATGGAGGGTAAGAAAACAGCAGGACGCCAAAAAATTCCATTAGAGAAAATAGAAAAAGAAGCTGCTCGATATGCCTCATTTTCTAAACGTCGTTTAAGCTTATATAAAAAAGCAAGTAAACTCGTTCGAGAATGTGATGTCGATCTTGGAATATTTATTTCTTCTCAAACCGGTAAACTGTATTCATTTGTTCATCCGACTACTAATGTAGGCATTGATCATTTTATAAGTCCCACAACAATAGATCTAGGTGCACAATTCTCTGCTGCAGAGGCACGCAACAAGGTGATTCAAATGAATGATAGGCTAAACGACTTTGATGCAAGGGAAAAAGCTGCAAAGAAAAAAATACGAATGATGGATCAAATGAACAAGGCTAGAGTTAGAGGTTGGTGGGAGGCCATGGACCAGTTTAATGCTGAGGACATAACCAAGTTCAAAGAATGGTTAAATACTGCTGAGGGTTTGTTAAATGTCCAATTGAGGCAGCTAGAAAATGGAGCTTCGTCCTCCGCACAATCCCCACCAGAGGATGCAGATAATTGATCTAGTGCTTCACTAATATCATCGAATAATATCTCTTATCGAAGCCTATGCATCAAAATGAAAATTTACTGTTTTGATCCTTGAAATGATACAAAGTTACTGATTTCAAAAAAAAAAAATGAAAATTTAAATTCATATTATTATGTGTGCTTTATTTTTTAAAATTTTGTTATTTTGTTTCAATAATGGTACGTACTACACGTACTTTGCAATGATTTTTATTAAAGATATTTTTTCTATTACTCCCTCCGTTTCACAAAGAGTGACCTGGTTTGACTTGGCACAAAGTTTTAGAAAATAAAGAAGACTTTTGAATCTTGTGGTCCTAAATTAAAGTTATGTCAAATGTACTAAATTGCCTTTCTATCTTGTGGCTTTAAACATGCCACGTAGCTGAAATTAAAATATTACCAAAAAAGGAAAGAGGTCATTCTTTTTGAAATAGACTAAAAAGGAAAGGAGGTCATTCTTTTTTAAATGGAGGGAGTAGTATTTTTTGTCTCCTACATGTTAGATCTCTTAATATTATATTATGCGTTTGAATTATACGCACGACAACATATCAATTTTTAAATGTGTCATAGAAGAAAATATATTTGAAGCATGTCATGTCAAAATAGTCATTTGAAAAACTAAAGGCAACTAATATGTGCGAATAAAAATGACTCATATACAAAATTATGTATATTTTAATGACGAAAGAGTTTGATCACGGTATATGAATGAAAAGCTTTACAGCTCCAAGTCTTATTTCAATTAGTTTGTCATCTGAATATTCTTAGACAAATGTATAGTTATCTTATTTTTTATGTTTGTGGTGTTTGAACTGCACCTCGACTAATTTTATGATACCTATCGCCTATCACCAACAACAAGAACCAGGTAACTCTGGTCATCAATACTCGGACAAATGAGAAGAATTACTTAGTATTTTTATTGTCTCCATGGGGATTTGAACTTGAGACCTCAGGACTCTTAATCACTTCTTGACCACTATGCCACACCCTTGAGTGCATAATGTGCAATGCTTATAAATGTGCACTACTTATTGAGAGTAAATTAGCATGGATATATATAATTGCTATTACTGAAGTCGATTTGTAACCTATTTGGACAAACTTCTAAAATCAGCTTGTTTTGAATTATTTTATTTTTGAAGTGCTTTTCTAAAAACTTTTTCTTTTTCTAAGAGGGTAACAATTTGTATTATAAACCAGTACTTAGGTAGTACTTGAAAATCCTTTTTACGAAAAAGTATGAAAATCTAAGAATAGAAACAACAAGTCTGGCATGATTCTAATACTTCTAGGATTGCTTCTGCATCTATAGAGGAACTCTTTGTGCACCAAAAACATAATACTCCCTCCGTCCTAATTTATGGGGAACTTTTCAGATTACGAGATTCAAACAAGTCTATCTTTGACCGAAAATTTTTCATACATGTTTTAAATATTTTAAATTGTCAATTATTGTGACTTCTAGTCCTTTTTACGTAGTTTATAAATATATAAATTTCATTTCAAAAAATTTGAAGATTCCATGCGGAAATTGCCGGTCAAACTTAAACTGTTTGACTCTCGAAAAACGAAAAGTGCCACATAAATTGGAACAGAGGGAGTAACATAATACAATCTGTTTTGATCATTTATAGGGATCTGCTTCTATCCTCAAAGCTTCTAGCATTCCTTTTTCTCCAAATGGTCCACCAGAGATGCATGTTGGAATGTTCTCCAATAACTTCTGTTCTTTGCCCCAATTCCTACTTCCTCCCAACTTGAGAGAGTGCCAACTATTTTGTTAGGCATCGTCTATTGAATGCCTTGGAGATTGATGAAAATTTTCCACAGTTGATCAGTGATTTTGCAATGCAAGAACAAATGTCTATCTGTCTCAGTTGCTTCCCCACATAAATAACAGTGTGACCAAAATGTTGTCTCTTTTCCTTAGATTCTCATGTGTTAGTACTACCTCCTTTGCTAGCAGCCAAGTGAAACATGCCACCTTAAGTGGAACTTAGGCTTTCCAGATTTGTATCCAAGACCAATTGAGGGTTAGTGGAGCCTTGTTTATGACCTTGTTACCTGAGTTTACTTTGTATCTTCCTTCGTTGTGCTTTGTCCACCATAGGCAATCCTCCCCTTCCTTCGAACCTTGAAATGATTCCAACCTTTTAAAGAACTCAACTAATCTATAGACTTTCTAGTCATTTAAATTCATTCTGAGAGATAGATCCCATCCTTGGGGAGACCACATTTTAGCCACTGTTCTGTCTTTATGTAGTGCTAAGTCAAAGATGTCTGGGAATATCTCCGGCAAACTACTATTACCAAGCCATCTATCTTTCTAGAATCTTGTTTTGTTTGTGTACAATAACATGAATTGTACTATATATGCATATCATATAGTTCAAACAAATAAAAGATTTACATAAGATAAAATCTCAATTGAAAGAATACCAAAGTATTAGGATTCGTACCTAATTCAAATAAGTAAGTAATTAATACATATAATTTTAGTTGATTTCAAAATACTAAATATAAGGAAAATAGTAAATGAAAATTTTGTCCATTGTAAAGTTTTTCAATGAAGCGCAAAGAATTCAATCAACATTTCTAAGGACTTCATGCTTTTAAAGTAATACATAAATTGGTTGCTTGCCAATTTGTTTTGTGCAACATATTGCATTATTGACTCTTTGGCTTTGATGAGCTATGCACTTCCTGGTTATTTCTCTTCTTTCTAACTCACTTAGCTTTTTTGTACATCAATTAATTACCTATAAAGACAAGCCAAACAATGAGATTGAATATAGGGTGCATTATAAGCGCATGTTGTCATTAGGCAAATTATAGAATCCAAATGGACTAAATAAAGATGATGTAAATGATGTTCATGAGCAAATTATAAACCAAAAGCTACTAGTACTTGACTATTTTGAATTGTCTTTGCTAGATATTGTGGTGGACAAGATGAGGGAAGCGAGACTAAGATGGTTTGGACATGTGAAGAGGAGATGCATAGACATACTAGTGAGGAGGTGTGAGATGTTAGTTATAGAGGGTACGAGGAGAGGCAGTGGTAGGCCGAAGAATTATTGGGGAGAGGTGATAAGACAGGATATGACGTAGCTTCAGGTTACCAAGGATGTGACCCTAGGTAGGAGGGTATGGACGGCACGTATTAGGGTAGAAGGTTAATAGGTATTGTAGTGTTGTCTTAGGGTGGCTGGTGTGTGTGATGGAATTAGTTGTGTTATTGTAGTTCTTGTTTTTTCTTTTTATCATTGTTTATTATTGTTTTTTTACTATTCTACCCTAGTAGACCTTTGCACTGTTTCCTTGTTATTTGCTATATTCTCTTCATTGTCTCCTTCTTTATACTAGAATTTGTTGCACTTGAGCCCAAGGTCTTTCGAAAGCAGTCTATCTACCTCCACGAGGTGGTGGTAAGGTCTGCATACATTGTACCTTCCCAGACCTCACTTGTGAGATTTCAGTGGATATGTTGTTGTTGTTTACCAAATATAGTGGAGGTTGTTATGCATTATTCATATTTTAAGAGAGATTGATTTGTTATGTTAAACTTTATGAGAAACCTGATTTCAGCTAGGTTGAGTTTTTTATGTTTTCTCCTGTCTGTTTTCATCTTGGATGGCGGGGTTGGCGTGCGTATTCTTGGCTTGTTTCCTCTTCCTGGATGCAATGTGCATTGCGTGTGTGTGGGGATGCTCCATTAGGTTGCACTAACAACAATTATGCATCAAGAGAGAAGTGCAAAAAATGTGGACAACCAAAGGAGGTAGCAGCAATGCCAGCAATTGCAATCCCTGGAGCATCTCTCCCATCTCATCCAAATTATTTTTCCAGGACACAAGGAGGTATGGAACAAAGGTTGAACATTGGGTTCTTAGGACATGGAGCTCTCCAACAACTTCCCTTGAGCTCTAACTGGTCTCTAGGGGAGGCTGGTCAATACCAAAGCCAGCCTGCTGATCGGTATAGACTGCTGCAAACTCCTGGAGTTCCATATGCAAGCCAAACGAATCAGCTGCTTCCAGTTCCAAATGGATGGCGTAATGGTGACTGGCTCTGCAGTTGTGGCTTTCACAACTACTCTTCTCGAGCTCAGGTATTTGCAAATAGAACATTAAATACTTCCAATGTATCAAAAAGCATTTTTAACTGGTGGTTTCATGTGGGTGCACATCTGCTCTTGTAGTGCAAAAAATGCAATGCTTCTGCACCTCCAGCTTCATCGTCTTCTCTTGCCAGTACCCCTATTACAGGTTTGCACATCATAAATCTTTCGTTGGTTTTCCATTAAATTAATGAGTATAGATCACAAGCTTATACTTTATCCAAAAGAAATATATATATCAGAATGCTTATACAGTCACTGTCCTTATTTTAATTTTTTGTTGTTGCCCTCCACCTTAGCTCCCCACTTTGTGCTCCCTTGGTTACTCAAACCCGCAACCTCAGGGTTGGAGGTGGAGGGTGCTTACACTTGAGCAGCCCTCGCTTGTCACGGTCACTGTCCTTGCAGAACTCTTTTTAACTATTTCTACTTTATAGCTGACTAGTTTTCCCGGTTTCATTTTAGTTCCTGCCAAACCATTGGAGCCTATACATACAAAACATATATTGAGCAAGGGCTTCCAATTAATTTTACTTGTGTTTGGAGGAAAAACTGATGTGAACATTTGGACATATTGATGTTTCTGAGCTGAATCTTTATTTTAAAATAATTATTTTTTTGCTGTAACATAGTGGGAAGATTTTTTTGAGAAGGAACATAGTGGGAAGATTAAAGGGAAGCCGTAAGTTATGTTGCTTGGACTTGCTATTTTTCTGGCTTTGGTATCTGTTATCATCTGTTGTTTATTATGCTTGGGTAGGTGATCTCACTATTTTGCTGATGGTACTATTCCTTGTATGCTCAGCACTGGTTTCCTATTAGTTGTCGTGTTTCCTTCACTGTTGTTTCTCCTTTCCATTATGTTTTTGATTTGCTTCACCTGAGCCAAGGGTCTTTCGTAAACAACTTCTCTACCTCCATGAGATAGAGGCAAGGTTTGTGTACACTTTTCCTTACCCAGACCCAACTTTGTGGGATTTCACTGGGTATGTTGTTGCTCTTTGGCAAAGAAAATTGTGTCTGTTTTTTTACCTGCACATGTTTGCTTTTAGTCCAGTAATCTGTGCGTGTAACTGAACTAGTGTGATCTCTCCTGTCTTCCCTCGCACAATGAAGCTCTTGGAACAAAGCGATTAGCATCTGAGGAACTTATTCATGATTGGGACAACAAGAGGCTGAATGCAGGGCATGTAAGGAACCATCTTCTGGTATTGATATTGATAAATTGATGTTATGGATTGTTTGGTTGACATTCTTACATTCTTTTATTTGAACTTTTAGACATTTGGGTATCAACAAGGCTATCCAGGAGCAGAATGGATGGGGGATTCAGGGGGAAATCAACTAACTGCAATCCCAACGATCTTCCCTAGAGAAAATTCAATGGTGCTTCCTTTGCAAGCCAACATGCAGATTCCTCGTGTACCAGCAGCACCTACACTCCTTGGTAAAGGGTAAGATTTTATTATGTACTTTTGCTTCTGGGTTATTTAGACTGACTAGTGGAGGCAGCAGAAGATACTCACATTTGTCCTTCAAACTGACTTAGTACTAGCATCATTTATTTTGGAAAATAGTAGTGCAACAATCACAGGATAATTTGTTCCTAAACACCACCAAATTAAGAGGCCGGACAACAAGCCATCATCGAGAGTTTTTTGTTCCAATAGGAACAATTACATATTCTAATTGTAAAAAAGGATGAATAGGCTGTGAGGCATATATGGCATCTTTACTAGGAGTAGGAAAGAGAAAAATGGACAAGCTACAACTCGAAATCTAGAATTACGAATGAAGGGAAAATGATAAAGATAAGGTTAAAGTTACCAATTCAAAAAATAAATAAAGATAAGGTTATGCTAGTGGGCTGAGTTACCTAATACATGTGTTCTTCCCATCTGCTTAAGCTTTGTAGAACAGAGTTATTCATTACCTGTGCTAATGGGAGGTAGCAGGTACCACCAGGTGGAATTTGTCGAGGTGCAAGTAATCGCCCGGACACCACTGTTTTGAAAAAAAATAAAAATGTCTGAAGTTTGATGTGATTTGAGGGTATTTTCAGTTTGTTTGTTTCCTTTTCTTTTTCCTCTTTTTAGCTGAAAATTCTTTTACTTATCCAATGACCACATTGAAAGACAACTGATAGAGGGCTTCTAGCAACCTAACAGGGCTTGTTGTACGTTATTATTAAGGGATCTTCGTGCAATTACCCATTAAAAATATATCAATCTTTTGTTTGCACAATTTCATCTAATATGTTCAGATCTGTATTATCACGATGCAACTGGCAAAACCAACTGCAAACTGATAATGCAAGATGACTAGCTCCAGACGAAATAATCATGTTCTACATCTAAGTACAGTGCTAGAGACCATTCTTTACACTCATTTTTTAACTTGTATTGTTGCATGTTTTTATCAGGGCAAAGCAATGGCGTGATGGGGACTGGATGTGCACAAATTGCAGTAATCATAATTACGCTTCTCGATCAAATTGTAATAGGTATGCTCCAAACTTGATTAATTAATTGTCAATTTGTTCAGAATTTTCTTTTCATAAAGGAGAAATCTCCGAGGGTCAGTGGTGCACCTCAATGGAAAATGGGCTTGCTCCTCTACCTGTCTCCATTTAACTACTAGGTTTGAGCCGATGATGTATGCCTACACTCACATCTCACGTTGCACTCTTACCAATAAGTTAAAGTCTTGGGGGATGCTTTATTCATAATTCTGTGAACCGCTAGTGAGCAAATGCTGGTAAACCTCAGATTACCTTAACTTGACTTCGATTGCTCCAGCGAAGTTGTAGTTTCTGTTCTTTAAGGAGGTACTAGCAATTATTTTTAAAATTGCATTTGGGCATTTCATATTACCTTGTATTCTCATTGTGAATTTGTGATGATGGTCTTCTCAATCACATTTTTTTTCTGAATAAAAAAATAAAAGGTTTTTCAATCACATGTAAAGTATTTAATGTTCAAAAAGATTCACCCTCCGGAAGAATAGAGGGAGGGAAGCGGTGTTGGCTTAACTGCATCACCTGAGATATGTAGGCCGAGATACAAATATGGACTGACATCTAGGACTTTTGCTTGTACAGGTGCAAAAGTGAGAGAGACGTGCCAGCTCAACCTGTTAGTGTTGCTTAGCATTTAAGTTATAACCAACGTGAATTTGTTGTAGCTTTACAAGACACATTGGTATCCTCCTTTAAACTTTTTATCATGTTGTGTGTAGTTTTAGTAGATTTGGTGAACATCGAATGAGGTACATTAGTAGATATGGTGTAAATTGATTATTTTACCAGTTTTGCTTCAGGTGACCAAGGTACTCGAGAGAATAGTATTAGTATGTTCTCTATTTTCTCATTGAACTGTTTCTTCAAATACTCTGAGACTGATATTGCAATCTGTATCAACTTGAGTCATCTGATATATTTATATTGAATTGTCTGTTTTCCTGGTGAAAGCGAACATGAGATGCAATCGTTTCCTCTCTCTGTCTCTCTAGTCTGATGTATCTGAAAATGATAGTCTATTCGAGTATTTGCCAGAGGAAACCATCAAATTTGATACACAACAAATGAACAAGAATATGTTGATCATCTTCTCAATTCACACATATATACATCAACAACATACCCCACTTGTGTGATTGCACTTGGTATGTTGTTGTATACATCTTCAATGTGTACTATTTTGCATATTGAAAGAATATTGAACAAATGAACCAACACATTCCCCTAATAAACAGAAAACTTAAGAGTAACAACCAATTATTCAATGGTAAAAATCTTTTCCTGAGACCTTTAACCATTATCCTTATTCTAAATTCAAACTTAACATGGCTTTTGTGGTTATCTTTTTTGGTTTCCCGCTTGGTTTCTAGTATCTGTATTGGGATCTGTCTATATTTGGATTTGTGATGGGAAGTCCCACAATGAGGGTAAACTCACCTTAACAAAGATGACTCCATATCCAGAGCTTGAACCGTTTGTATGAATATTAGTGTTCTTGATTTCCCTTCTTCTTGGAAAACAATCCACTAATCAAAGGGATTAAAGGCCTCATTTTCCTTTTCAGTTTCTTCTTAAGTTGTGAAGGACTAGTCTCCATTTCTTTATTTACATGATCTTTGCTGACAATAATCCTAGTGAGTAAAGGTGTACTAGCAAATTTAACAGACCTCTTTGTCTTGAACTCTATCTCATTGTCATATTCCTCTTGAAATTGTGTTCTGGCTTCAACTTTGGATGGCGGGTTCTCGATGAATTTGAGCTCTTCATCAATCTCAGGATTATCCAGCGCTAACGGTACTTTCTGCTTCAGTTCTCTTGTCTTCAATTGCTGTATCTCTCTTTTTGTTAGTTCTAGCTCTTCTTTTAAAGATTCTAGGCAATGTGCCATGAAAGTTCCTTCTTCTTTACTTTTCTGGAGGTTTTGCTTTGTTTCTTCAAGCTCAACTGTTACTGGTGATTCAACTTTAGACTGGTTCTGTTCACCACTTGCCTTGCTCTGCACCTGAGATAGTTGAAATAATTAAGCTTCATGTACATACATTAGAGTTGAGGGCTCAAGTAGTTGTGTTTAGAGTGACAAAACTTGTCGATGAAAATAATGACCCGTTTATCTATTAGCTTTAGTTTATTTTGATCTGTCCAATTCAACCCAGAGGGTTGGTTTATGGCCTGTTCCAAAGCCCATTTCAGCCTAAGTAATGACCTGTCCATTTATTAACACAACTTATTTTGATCCGTCTAAATTCAGCTTTTTGACACTTTTAGTTGTTCCCTAAACTTGTATTTCTCTCTTGTTTTCAAATTCATTAGCATTGTTGTTTTCATCTATGTTGCCTTGTGTAGGGGGTGTACATGACCGGGTTGGTTCGGGTTTTTCAAATATCAAATCAAACCATTTGTGTAAAAAAATTTAATTTATAAACCAAACCAAACTAATAAATTTTGGATTTTTTCAGGTTTTTCAACCTCGGGTTGGTTCGGGTTTTTCAAATACCAAACCAAACCATTGTGTCGAATTTTTAATTTTATAAATCAAACCAAACTAATAAACCTTAGATTTTTGGATTTTTTCGGTAAAGTTTGCATACAAACATATAATTAACTTGTGCTCTAAATATTTCTCAAGTCCAACCAAAATACAATTATCTAAGGTATTTCTTAAGAGAATAACACAAAATATGAGATGAGTACTGATGATATTAAAATATTCAGTAAAAAATAATAATGAAATCATCATATAAAATAAATATTGCAAAGTCATAATGAAAATGATCACAATTTAAAAGTACTAAATCATGCTAAAATAAGTTTAATAAGTATTAGTTACATTACTAAATATTTAAGGAAAATTAAAATTAGATTATGTATTTTAATTGTCTAAACCAATGTAAAATTAAAGAACAATTAAGGAAAAAGAACCTCTTTGAGTTGCTTGGCATAAATTTCTCCTGCCAAAAATTTCTCTCCAAATAACATGACTGCCTCCTTCACTGACCCGAATGGCTGCCTCGTATCGATCTCTACACGTCCCCGCACCACCAGTCCTCCTCCTCTTTCCATTTCTTACTTAGTCAGAACTCAATATGCAGGAAAAAAAGATGATGAAATCTGGTGTCTGAGTTTTGAATATATATAGACATGAAGAACTAAGAAAAAAAGGGACCATATTGTTTGTTACAAAATTGGTAGTATTATTACACTTGTAGTTATAACCTAATTAGAAGGTTAAAAAAATCATTTAAGATAGTATGGGTGGAGAGTTTCATATCTTGGCTTTCACTTCACTAGAATTATATCATATGTTTGTTAATTGATGTTGATATTAGCTTCTTTGTTAGTTGCCCCATCACATTCCAAATGCCTACTAATTAAACAATATTAGAAGTAATATTTTATTATACAGAAACAAAAAATCTAATATCTATTTAGAATATAGATTTTTCGCTGCTTAATTATATTCGTCTGTCGCGAGTGTTCTATTAGGTAGTTGAGTTAATCATATAAAATATATACATATTAGTCTAGATGGGAACAAGTTTGAGGTTTTACGGCTTATTGGGACTAATGTGTACAACGTATTATTAAAAAAAAGTGATATTTTAAGTGGTTAACTTATTATGTAATTGACACTTGAGGATACATATAAAGTTTTCTTAAATTTTGACTCGAAAGTATCTAATAGAAAGATTTCATTATGTGTACAAATATTTAATTGGAATAAGTCTTAATTTGAAGATCTGAAATTTAAGAGATCGTCGATGTAATAAGTATTCTATTTTCTATTGGCATGGGGCAATGAAAGTTTTTTTTCTCTCCCTAACAAATGTGACTCTATATTTAAGGGGATTCAAACCCGAGACCTCTTGATTAAGGATAAATGAGTACTTACCACTCCACCACAACTCCTGTTGTTGGGCGATGAAAGTGGCTATGCATAATAATCCAAAGCCCAAAGTGGGAAGCAAAAAATAAAATAAAATAATGAGAAGATGACCATACTGTATAACCTCCTTTTTGGTGTTTTAACGGAGGAAAATATTTTTCTTAGAAAGTTTTTTTTTTTTTTAATTTGTGTTAAATATAGAAGTATGGGGATGGTAGCTACGGAGGCGAGGGTGAAGATGAGTGTGTTAGAGGACAGATAAGACACAATTAATATAAAATGTCAAGTGTGGAATTTTTTTTTATCTACTTTTACTAGAGAATTTATTTTTTCTTAAAAAGTTATTTTTCAAAAAATATAATCATTCGAAGATGAAAAAAATTAAAAAAATAAACACATCCTTCTTATATTAATTAAAATAAAAATAAAGTAGGAGACTTCTATTTCAAGAGTTGATCCCATCTTCTATATTAAAAGCTAGTGGGGAGTACTTGCTATGAATTATTGCTACTGGACAAATAATTGGTTAGTTCATCATAATCTTTAGATAATGATATTAGTAAGACGAATTCATAATATAAATTTAAAATATTTAATTTTTGAGGTTCTTAAATGAACACTTAATATATCGCACTTTTAAAATAAATGGATTTTGATATAATATTCATTGAAGTTTTAGTGGATTTTCATACATCTAATCCTTCTAGAAAAGTAAGACATTCCACATATTTTGATCAATTCAAGGTGGAAAATGGTGTTGCTCCCTCGATAGAATAAAGTTGAGCCAAAAGATCTCGATTTAAGATAAATTCATGAGGAAGTGGTAGCTCTTTAGGATATACTCTAATTTTTAGAAATTGATTAATCGGTAAAAATAGATGTACTTGATGTTCCACCCAATAGAGATTCAAGTGTTAGTAGCCCTGTCAAATAATGATTCTCATAGTGAAAGAAAACTCATATACACACCACTAATATGCTTAGTGCCATAGTTATATTAAGTTCGAATAAACTCATTGTTATGTTGCATCATGTTAGGGTTTTGCCCTGATTTTCTTTCCTTATTTGAAGTTTATTTATTTCTTAAAGAAAAGTCAAAGTATTATCATAAATACTTGAACTTTTTCTAAAAGGAAAATATAATTTCTTTCATATTTGGTTTATTCTTTCCTTAGAGAAATAGTTTGGAGATCTATAAATTGAAGATCCATATTCTTATAGCATAACACAATAGAATTCACAATGTAGTCGTTTAGAGACTTTTGTTTATGGGGAGATTTATTCTCTCAACAGTTTTAGTATTTTCTTTTATATTAGTTTTTCATATAATAATATTATGTTTTAAGTTAAGTTTTTTGTCATCTAATTTATTATCATATGATTTGCAAATTATAAGCTTACGCATGACGCCTCAATTCACCTTCATAACCCAACAAGTGATATCAAAGCACATGGTTCAATGATCCAATGGCTCAATAACCCAGGTTCATCGAGGTTGAAGACAGGTTCAAGGCAGTTTCAAATCAATTTGCAACCTTTGTCCAACTACATGTGGATAAGAGATTTAAACCATATTTTCAACATTCCTGTTGTTGCATCTTTGAAAATAAAAATAAAATATTTTTTAACCCATATATTTTAAACTTTATTTTTAACCATGACAAACAGCAATGATGAAGACTATGTGAAGAACGAAGATATCATGCATGTGAAGAAGACGGATCAAGTTTTGTCAAGAAAATCCAGCCAAAAGGGGAGATTTGTTAGGGTTTTGCCCTGATTTTCTTTCCTTATTTGAAGTTTATTTATTTCCTTAAAGAAAAGTCAAAGTAATACCATAAATACTTGAACTTTTTTTGAAAGGAAAATATATTTTTCTTTCATATTTGGTTTATTCTTTCCTTAGAGGAATAGTTTGGAGATCTATAAATTGAAGATCCCTATTCTTATAGCATAACACAATATAATTCACAATGTAGTCGTTTAGAGACTTTTGTTTATGTGGAGATTTATTCTCTCAACAGTTTTAGTATTTTCTTTTATATTAGTTTTTCATATAATAATATTATGGTTTTAGTTAAGTTTTTTGTCATCTAATTTATTATCATATGATTTGCAAACTATAAGCTTCCGCATGACTCCCCAATTCACCTTCATAACCCAACACATCCGCCACCATATGAACTCATCAATACTCGACATTTACACCAAATTATTTCAATCATTGGTAAGTAGTAATAAATGAAAGGAAAAAACATATAAATCAACCATATATGGTTCAAAGGTAAAATAGTATACCAAAGACATAATTCCAACCTTTTTTTTTTAAGAAAAAAAATATTATCTTGTGTTTGCACATGGATAAAAACAAAAAATTAAAAAGTGAACTAGATGGAAAAAAGAAATGGATGAATATTTTATTTTTATCTTTTGTTTTTATAAATAAAAGCATTGAAATATATGTGTTTTGCACTTTTCTTTTCTTTTTTTTTCCATGTGAGTCACAAATGTTTTCCGTATTTAATCCATTTTTTAATATTTGTTTTTCTAAAGTCATGATTGATAGTCTTAACTCTTAACTTTAGGGTGTGTTTGACATAGACAAAAAATAATTTTTTATGAAGAATGTTTCTGATTTTTTTAAAAAAAATAAGTAATTTTTATAAGAATGACAGTTTTTATATTACCTTTTGAATATATCATAAATTTAATATTTTAAAAAATGCAATAATTAGGGTAAATTAGAAATTAAGTGAAAAATTATTTCTTAAATTTTTAAATTAGACAAATAAAAATAAACATTTGTTTTAGTATAGTAGATAAGTAAACGTTTACAGAGGAATAATTGGTGTATCTTTGGATTTAGAAAAATTCATTAATTTGGATCATTAAAAAATTGCCAAAAAATTATTTACTTTGGACTGGAAAACTCCCTAATTACCCAAACATTCCTATTTACTGATTCTCCCTATAGTTTGAAATAATGACATTTTATCTCACTATTTAATAATTTCATATCAAAAATTTCAAGTCAGATACACCTAAATACATGTTTTTTGCTATCAGATACACTGAACTAGGGAGAGACAAGTGAGAACACGAGGGAGGCGAGTGAGATTATCTCACAAACGAATCACACTAGATACACCTTAGATATATGTATCTGATGTGATTCGCTTGTATCTGGAATACCAGGTACGCAAGAGAGATGGGAAAGAGGCGAGCGAGATTTGTCTATGTATCCCAGATACACGCGAATTCACTTGGATACAGTATATCTACGGCAAGCTACTACTGTGAACAACAAAGTCAAGGATGCTTCCAGAAACCGTCTAGGTTCTTCCTAGGAACATATCTGAAAGTATCTAAACATATCAAAATCAGATAAGATTTATAACATTACAAACTAGTGTGTATCTAAGTAATTTGCTCCGAATTTCTCTAAGTTGAACGTTTATCTCTTTTAAAACACCGACATTAACACTACAGCACCACAAATCCACAGACAATCAAGTTTTGGTCCACCTGTAATAGTGCACGTTTTTAAAAATAAAATAAAATTCTAGCAGCTATTTTATGTTCATAATTGAAAAACATTATTTTATTTTCACAAAAATAAAAGTAAATTGTAGACTATTAATCACCTAAAATAAAATAATGAAAAGTCACACTTTTTACTGTTCTCTTTAATTTTGATGTGTGAAAAGAAAGCTCATGAGGAGATTTATATATATATATATATATTCAACATGTTTCATAAAAAAATAATTATTTAATCAAGGGAAAAAGGATAAATATACCCCCAAACTATCGTAAAAGGTATGCAGCTACCTTCCATCATATTTTTTGGGACATTGGTGCCCATACCGTCTAAAAACTAAAGCATATATACCCTTTATACTAACAGACATATACACGTGTCATAATCTTATCCACAAATTTGACTTTTATTAAATATCGGATCAACGGATAAGATTGGGGCACGTGTCCCTATTTAGTCTTCCGTTAGAGTGAAGAGCATATATGCTCTAGTTTTTGAATGGTAGGGGCACCAATGTCCCAAAAGTATGACGGAGGGTATCTGCATACCATTTACGATAATTTGAAGGTATATTTATCCTTTTTCCCTTTAATCAAACCCAAAAATAATAAATAAAAATATATAGTTTCATAAAAAAAAAAAGTCTCATTTGTTTACGAGTGTGTATCATACTATAAGAGGCTCTTTCATCAAGCTTTACCTAAATAATTACAATAAGCATTATGAGTTTCTCCATAATGGCACATGAATCACTTGTTAGACTTTTCTTCTAATATAAAATAAAATGTTAAAGTCAACTTTATATTAATGATAGATTCAAACTTGAGACTTTTGATTAAAACTAAAAAAAATATACTTATTATTTCATCACAATCTATGTTGATAGATCATCACACACTTAAATATAGAATCTAAGCAGACATAAGTCATTATAACGTTGGATTTTACTACTACTCATTTCGAGAAAAAAACTTTATGCGTGTAATCATAAAAAAGAGCACCCACACAGGAAGAGTGTGTATGAAGAGTTTATGTAGTCAAGTCTACAATTTGTATTTTAATTCAAAGTGGTCTTTGGTAAACCTTGATGTTGAATTTTATAAATATATAGTTAAATAATCAAAAGATTAAGAATATTCTGGTATTAGTGTTTTTCTCTGACATTTTTTAGCTTTTAATTTAAAGAAAGTTTGTGAAGTTTTTAAGAAAAAGTTTGCATAATGTGAATGCTTTTTGTGTTAAGTACCTAAGTAAGATCCTATTAGTCAAGAAGATACTAACTATAATGAAAAATAGTGAGGTGAAGTGAATTAAACAATTCATTTTAATTAATATTGATCTAAAATTGAGAAATTGAATTCGTTTAATTTAAAGATAGCGAGGTGTTACATGTAGCTTTATCTCATAAAAATATAGAAAAATGACAAAAACAACACATTATATTTAGGATAGAATCAAAATAGTCCCTTAAATATATTCTTAAAAAGTTTTGATTATCTAATTAAGTATGTCAAAATTGAGTACTTTATATTTAACAAAGTCTGATTATTCAAATTTAACAAAAAATATGAAAGAAAATATTTTGACAAGAAATTCCAGAATTAAAAGTTCCAAAAACTACCCCAAATACAAGAAATACAATAGCAAATATTACACATCCAAATATGAGTTCATTTTAAATCCTATTTTGTCATCATTCCCCTAAAATTAAAATTAAAATAAGAAATATTTTCTCAAAAAATATTTAAAAAATTAAAACTTCTCAGGAATTATTTAAGTGATTACTTTGAACCTTCCAGACATGAAAGATCATTTTTACTAATTATTTTATCTAGAGTGGTCATCTAATTATATGAATTAAGAAGAAAAAAAAGATATACTAGGTTGCAATTTTCAACATATAGGAAGATGACTTGGACTTGCAAAAAAGATATAGAAATTTGACCTTGTCAAAAAGACCAGGTCAATACCATATGGCAAGGACGAGGATTGGATCACCAATTACTTCATACTCCCTCCGTTATCTTTTATTTGTCATGTTGTGCTTTTCAAAAATTAATTTGACTAATTTCAAAGTTAAATTAGATTACGCTAATTCGATATTTTAAACAAAAAATTATGATATTCAAAAACTATGCGAAAAGTGCTATAAATTGCAATTTTTTGCATATCAATATGATGAAAAAATATATCATAAAATGTTAGTCAAAGTTTTATAGTTTGACTCTAAAAAAGAAAACTATGACAATTAAAAATGGACGGAGATAGTACTATGTAATTAATTTTCTGTCTCAAAATATATGTCACTTCTTTTAAAAAGTAAATTTGATTCATTTTTAAAGTCAAACTTAGATTAATTTCATATTTTAAAATTAAAAAATAATATGAAAATATTATGATTTATATTCTTCATATATTAATGATAAAAAAAAATATATAGCTTAAATTATTGATCAATGTTTATAAAATTGAGCTCTCGAAAAATAAAATATGAAAAATATTTTAGAACGAAGTAAGTATAACTAGAAAAAAAAAAGTATAACTAGAAAACAAGGTATAGTTGAGATTCTTTTGGGAGGTATATTATTATTGGATATATTTCTCATCAGTGACTAGAGTGTGAATACTTGTGTGTGATCAACAAGGACAGTGATAGAGTGATAATTACGTCTTTATTTTTAATCGAAGGTCTCAGGTTCGAGTCCTTCTGAATATAGAGTTTCCTTTGTTTGGAAGCATTTTATCCCTCAATGTGAAAATTTTCGACCCAGACTCGGATATTGTCAGACTTTAATATGAATACCGAACACTATATAAAAAAATATATATTTATGTGGGGTGGGGTGGTTTTTATTATAGGGGGGGGGGGGGGGGGAAAACCCAAAAAAAAG